>PVJS01000750.1:0-116557 GCA_004027185.1 Glis glis
TATGCTTTATTTTTGAAACCGGGTCTCACGAAGTTGCGGAGGGCCTCGCTAGGGAGAGAGAGAGAGAGAGAGGAGAGAGGAGAGAGAGAGAGAGATTGATCGCACGCGCATGCGCGCTGAGGCTGGCCGCGAACCCGGATCCTCCGGTCTCCACCTCCCAAAGTACTGGGATTACAAGCGTGCGCCACCACGCCCGGCTTCCATTTATTCTTTATTCTTAGTTTGTACCATCTCATCTTCAACTTTGTTTGAACAGAGCAAGACTATATTTACTTGGATCCTAGATATAAATTTCTCCTTAGTGAAAAACAAAACTCAAAATATTTCTGGGCATAATTTTTCATGCCATATTTTGCTTGTTCATCCAAAATTAACTCATCTGGTTCATTAAAAAATTTATGAGGTTCCTATATACCTAGCACAGTTTAAGTGCTAGAGAGGACATATGAGACAAGATTTCTCCCTTCAGGATAGTCATCCTTTGTTTTTTTTTCACATTAAAATCACAGCCTGGGTATTTGGAGAGAAGTCTCTAAAGCAAACGTTTTGTCCCTAAAACTAAAAGCAAGATTTTTAGTCTGAGAATTACAAGCAGGAATATAGAGAGTAAGAGATCAGCTAGTTCTTAACTTCCTGTTGTAGCTCAGTTACTTAGCACTATATTCTCGCTCATTCCTATCGCATCTGAGTTGGAGGGGCAGTACTATTGTACCAGGCCACAGCTTCCCTCCTAATACTAAAGGCAGACACGAGTAGCAATTTGAATAGAAGCAGCTCATGTGTCTTTTTTCTCATGACCTAAAATTGAACAAGATCTAAACCTGCGATTTGAAAGAACAACAAATTATAAAACACAGGAATTAGTTTTGGGTTTTGTATAGCACAGTAGGGTAACTATTGTTTAAAACACTCTATGATATATTTTAAATTGACTAGAGGAGCCGGGCGTGGTGGCGCATGCTTGTAATCCCCAGTACTTTGGGAGGCAGAGACCGGAGGATCCAGGTTCGTGGCCAGCCTCAGCTAGCTCTCTCTCTCTCTCTCTCTCTACTTAGTGCGGCAACTTCGTGAGATCCGGTTTCAAAATAAAGTATAAAAAATAGGGCCAGGGGTGTAGCACAAAGGTAGAATGCATCTGGGTTCAATCCCCGGTACTGCAAAAAAAAAAAAAATTGACTAGAGGAGAATAAAATTCCCAACACATAAAAATAATTAATGTTTGAAGAGATGGAAATGCTTGTTATTCTGATTTGATTAGTACACATTGTATACATGTATCAAATTACCATAATGTACTCCATAAAGATGTACAAATATTATGTCTCAATAAAACACAAAAACAAAAACCAAACAGCACTTTTAAGTTCCTTGAAAATCTCCTATTTGCTTTTATACAAGATAATGTAGAAGGCTCATTTCTATGTCTATCTCATTTACTCCCATCAATCTCACTGTGAGGGAGACATTATTAATATTGAGATTCAAACAATTCAATAATTTATAGAAAGAAGTGGCAGCAAATGTACAGTTGAATGTGTGTTGGTTGTAGCAGAATCTCTGAACTGTGGTTTGTTGATAATGATGTATACATTTATTCATTAGGAATGTTCCACTCTTAAGATATTTATTTCTTTTTACCTTTTATTTTTATGTATTTATGTATTTATTTGTAGTGCTTGGGATTGAACCTAGCGGTACTCTACCACTGAGCTATAATCCCAGGCCTTTTTATTTTATTTTGAGACAGGGTCTTACTAAGTTGCTAAGGCTTGTCTCAAACTACTGATCTCTCTACTTCAGCCTCCCAAGTACCTGAATTACAGGTGGGCACCACTGCACCCAGCTTGAGATATTTTATTTATTTTTCTGGTACTGGGGATTGAACCCAGGGGCACTCTACCTTGGAGTTATACCTACTGCCCTTTTAATTTTTTTATTTAGAAACAGGGTTTCACTAAGTTGCTGAGGCTGTCCTCAAACCTGCCATCCTTCTGTCTTAGCCTCGCAAGTAGTGGGATTACAGGCATGCACCATCACACCCAGCTGAAATTTTTTTTAAGAAAAGAATTTCATTCATATTATGAGGCATCACAAAATATTATGTTAATACAACAAATAATTAATTATGTTGAATAGTTTTCAAGTTGATGCATGAGTGAGTGATAGGATGGAAGAAGAGATGGAACAGAATCAAGTAGTTACACAATCATTGAAATTCATCTATGTAAAATCATGCAGGTTGGAAATCATGGATCATTTACTTCAGCACTCCTGGAAGAGGAAGATGTCAGGGAATCTTCTATGTAAGGAAGCGCAAATGTGTCAAATTCTTACTGACAAATATTTAGTGATCATGACTATATTCATCCACTATGGTTTGAATGTGTCCCTCAAACTCATGTGTTGAAAACTTGGTTCCCAGCAAGGTGGTTAGGAGGTGGGACCTTGGGGGTGTGTTCAGACCATGACGCTTCACTCGCTTGAATAGATTAATGCCTCTATAAAAGGCTTGCAGGAGTGGATTCATTCTCCCCTGCCCTTCTGCCTTCCACCAGGTGAGAAACGAGCAAGAAAGCTATCACGAGACGATGCCTCTAAAATGATGAAAAAGAAAATTATCCAGCCAGTGGTATATTGTTACAGCAATACAACACGAGCTAACATATGCTATAGACTCCATTGTAGCATCTAAATTAAAAGAGCTAGCTTTTCAATGCAGATGAACACAAATACAGCAGGAACATGGTGCCTACTTTAAAATGGCAGTATATCACTTCGCAGGCAATGTAGGTACTTATCACAAAACAGTCCGAATCCTTCTTTCCTGTGCCTTATTAGGTGGCAGTCTCTCATTTCACTTATTCATAAGCTATACTCACCTAGCCCATTGTTGCTATTGTTAGTTTGAACTGTTATCTGTTAGATCAATTAAGACAAAGAAAAATAAAACAATTCCCTTACCTTCATTTATTCTTTCTTTAATTCTCTTCCTTTCTTTGCATAGACCTAGGTTTCTGATCTATATTATTTTCCTTTTTCTGAGGAACTTACCCTAACATTTCTGTCCAGGCAGGTCTGCTGGTGATGAATTCCCTTAGTGTGTATTTATTTGAGACAGTTTTCATTTCTCCTTCACTTTTGAAAGATAATTTCACTGGGTGCCAAACTTCAAGTGTTCGCTTTTTCTTTTAACACTAAACATTTCATTCCACTCTCTTGCTTACATGATTTCTGAAGAGACACCCAATGTAATTCTTAACTTTGTTTCTCTATAGGTAATGTATTTTTCCCTCTGGTTTATTTGAAGATTTTACTTTTGTCTTTGTTTATGCACAGTTTTAATATAATATATGTAGTTATAGTTTATTAAATTTACCCTGTTTGTTTCAGATTTGTGCTTCCTGGGTCTGTGGTGTGGTGTCTGCATTAATGTTGGAAACTTCTGAACCATTGCTTCAAACATTTCTTCTATTTCTCTTTTTTCTTCAAGTATTCCTGTGATACACATCTTTTGTAATTGTCACATGGTTATTGGATATTCTATTCCATTTCTTCTCATTCTTTTTTTCTCTTTGCGTTTCAGTTTTTTGTGTGTGTGTGTGGTACTGGGGATTGAACCCAGGGGTGTTCTACCTCCGCGCTACACCCCCGGTCCTATTTTTTATACTTTATTTTGAAACCAGGTCTCATGAAGTTGCAGAGGGCCTCACTAAGGAGAGAGAGAGAGAGAGAGAGAGAGAGAGAGAGAGACCAAGAGAGCTGAGGCTGGCCGCAAACCCGGATCCTCTGGTCTCCGTCTCCCAAAGTACTGGGATTACAAGCGTGCGCCACCACGCCCGGCTGCGTTTCAGTTTGGAAAGCTTCTACTGACACATTTTGAAGTTCACTAAGTCTTTCCTCCATCTTATCCAGTCCAACTAAAGAACCCATCAAAAGTCTTCTTTACTGCTACAGTGTTTTCAGTTTTAGCATTTCCTTTTCATCCTTTCTTAGATTTTCCATATCTCTGCTTACATTACCCATGCAGGTAATGCACTTTTTTACTCTTGCAGGTTGTGTACTTTTTCCATTAGAGCTCTGAGAATATTAATTATAGTTATTTTAAATTTCTGGTCTGCTAATTATAAAATCTCTGCCATATCTGAGCCTGGTTCTGAAGCTGGCTTTGTCACTTCAGACTGTATGTCTTGCCTTTTAGCATGCCTTATTAATTTTTGTTGACAACTGGATGTGATGGATAGAAAAGAGGAACCAAAGAAAAGAGTATGAGGTTTTATGTTTTTAAATAACAAGTAAATACAAGTTAGACTGTATTTACTGTTTGTTATAGTTGTGTCAGTAGCTAAAATTTTCTATAATGTCTTTGTTTTTGTCTTTTATATTGTCCTTAGGTTTTCCTAGAGACTCCTTCTCAATTAGGATGTGAGGTATGAAGTTCTTTCAGCTATAATCCCATTATTATGTAGGGCTCCTATGAATGCAGTATAATGTAAGAGGGGGATCAGGCACTATATAATCCTATGATTAGGTTTCAGTCTTTCAGTGAGCTTGTGTCTCTGGTCTATGATTTTTACAAGTGTTTCTCAAAGATCCCTTTTCTCCCTCTAAGATAAGACAGGAAGGTGAGAACTAGCTGGAATTGGGTATTTATCTTCTCCCAGGTCAGTTAGGAGTCTTTATCTCTCAAGCTACTTCCATGAACAATTTCCATCAAGTAGTCAATTACCATTTAGTAGTTCCTAACAGATTCTAGCAGCAGCTTCAGATCCTAGTAAACTGATTCTCTCTATTCTGTCCCCAGTTTTTAGGGCTATGGATTGCCTCACAGTCTCAATTCTTTGATGAATCTATGAGAAGTTATTTATTTTTAGTTGTTTAGTTTTTTTTCTTGTGAGAATAATGACTTTCAAACTCCTAACATGTGGGACCAGAAACAGAAGTTTTCAATTTCTCAATGTTTTTATCCATTTATCAATCTTTATCTGAGATATACATTGCAAATTGATTTTTAGCAATTCATCATTTTTTCCTTTGTTCATGGTGTTTTCATTATACTTTTATGAAATTAAATTTATAGCTACTAATCTTATTGCATTTGGATTTTGAATCCTATTTAGAAAGACTTTAACCACACCCAAGTTAAAAAGGAACTCATCAAAATACTATATTAAAAATGAGTTATTTTTTATCTTCAGAGATATGATCCATTTGGGGTTTATCCTGGTGTGTGATTTGCAGTATGAGGTCAATTTTTATCACTTTCAAAATGACTATTGTCTCAGTCAACATTCTCACTGCTATATCCAAGACAACTGACCATACAACTTAGAGGAAATAAGATTTATTTGCTCACATGTTTTGGAGATTCCGGGTTCAGTTCGTATGAGTCCAGGGTCTGTGCATCTCAGGGCTTGACAGTGGGAAATAGAGAGACAAGAGCGAGCAAGGGCTCTGCTCTCACATCATGGAAGTAGGAAGCAAGGGAAAAAGCAAGAGGATTCAAAGCACATTCTCTAAGGCCACACCCCCAGGGACGTACCTCCTCCAGCCACAACCCACCCATAACACAGGCCATGGTAAATGCATCACAATGGATTTATCTACTGATGAGATTACAACCTTCATGACTCAATTACATCAACTCCGAACATGAGCTCTTCAGGGAACATTCTATATCTGACCATAATAGCTATTCAGGTGTTTCATCACAGTTTATTAAATAATCCATCTTTAAGTGAATTGAGATACCACCTATTCCTATACTAAGTTGACAGATGTGCTTGAGTCTATTTCTGGACTCTGTGTTCCATTCCTTTAATCTGCTTGGCTAGTCATAGGTGAGTTCCATCTGTCTTAATTACAGAGGATTGGAGGTATGTTTTAATTTCTGATAGGACTAGTAATCCCTTATTGCTTTGTTTAGTGTTCTCCCATTATTCCTTGTTTACTTTTGCACATAAACTTTAAAAGTTCTGAAAAACTTATATAAGATTGATGTGATTTCTTCCTTGAAGACCTGAAAAGATTCACTGATAAAACTGTTCGGGTTTTTTCATTCTGCGAAGGCTTTTGATGAATTCAATTTTTTATTACATGTAGGACTATTCAAGCTTTCTTCTTGCACCAATTTTGGGAAATTCCATTTTTAAGGATATTTGTCTATTTCATTTTATAATCCTTTCAATGCCTGTTTGATAGCCTCTCTTTTAATCCTTATAATGATGATTCATGTGTTCTCTTCTTTTGTTGTTCATAAATCTAGCTACAAGTTTGTCAATTTTGTTGATCTATTTCCAGGGAGCAGCAAATATTTTCTGTACAAGGCCAAATGATAAATGTTATAAGCTTTGTGGACAATATGGTCTTCATTACAAGTACTCAAGTCTGCCGTTCTAGAAAGAAAGCAACCATGGCAAAACATAAATACACGAGAGTTCCTGTGTTCTAATAAAACTTTGTGTACAAAATGAGGCAGTAGACCACAATGAGATAATACTTCACATCCACTAGGATGGCTATAATAAAAAGGCATAAATAAACAAATGTTGCCATTGATGTTCAGTATTGGAAACCCTTGTGCATTGCTGGTTAGTGAATATAAAGTGTTAGAATCTCTTTGGAAAAGAGTTTGGCAGTTTCTTAAAAATTAAACACCATTTTTCATATAAAGTAGGAACTCTACTCCTAAATATCCATCAATGAAAATAAAAGCATATGTCTAATACATCTACATATTTGCATGTGAATGTTTATAGCAGTATTATTCATAATAGCCTCAAAGAGAAAACAACCTATATGTCTACCAACTGGTGAATGAATAAGAAAACTGTGGCTTGTGCATATATTAGAATAATATTCAACAGTTAAAATAATTAATGAAAAATCAATACACATTACAACATGGATAAACATTGAAAACATTAGGCTACATGAAAAAAAGTCAGTCACAAAGGACCAAATACATGATTTCATTTGTATGAAGTATCAAGAATAGGCAAATATATAGAGACAAAAGTTATACCAATGATTTGCCTAGAGCTAAGGGTATGGATGCGTTTAACTATAAGTGAGCATGAAGGGACCTTATTGGTGATAAAAATGTTCTGGAACAATTATGTTGAAGATTATACAACTCAATGAATTTACCAAACATCATTTAATTATACACTTAAAATGGTTGAATTTTATAGTATGCAAATTATACCTCAGTAAAATTGTTGTTGTTGATGATGTTTTATGAAACAATTCATTCTCTACAGGAAAACAAAACAAGCAAAATCAGGCATCAGGACATATATTTTTTCATGGGAAGTATTTTTCTGGCCCTTGATCTATTCAGAGAACCAATTTTGGGATATATTTTCCTCTTTTATTTCTCTTTTACCACATCGTTGATTTCTTCTTCTTTATTGTTTCATCTTTTTTCATTTAGTTTGGCTCTACTTTTCTTTTCTAGTTTCTTCTGAGGGGGAGCTTTAGATTACTGACTTGGATATTTCTTCTTTTCTGATGCATGTCCTTAAAGCTATATGTTTTTGTCTAAGCACTCCTTTAGCTGTATCCCACAAGTTTCCATTCTAATTCAGTTAAAATATTTCCTCATTTCCCTTGTGTTTTTGTTTTTGATTGTTGTTCAGTATCCAAATATTTGATCTTTTTCTACTTGCTGGTTTCTGATTTAATTTTATTTGTTCAGAGAATATATTTTGAATGAGTCAATCCTTTTAAATTTATTGAGACTTGCTTTATGGCCCAGGGCATGTTCCCTATTAGTAAATGTGACATACACACTGAAAAACACCCTATCTGCAGTTGTTTGCTGTAGTGTCTATAAATAACAATTGCAACGAGGTTGTTGATAGGGTTCAGATTTTGTTGTCATTGTTGTTGTTTTGTCTAATGTTCTATCAATTGCTGAGAAAGGGTATTATGGTGAATAATATTTTTTAGTGATTGCTCTAGGGTTTACAATATTACCTAGCCTTTCACACTCTACTTATAGTTAATATTATCCACTTCCAAATGAAAGGTAGAAATCTTGTAGCCACATAGATTTCTCCTTTTATAGACATTTTTTTTTGCGGTACCGGGGATTGAACCCAGGGGCATTTTACCTCCGAGCTACCGTCCCTATTTTTTTATACTTTATTTTGAAACCGGGTCTCACGAAGTTGTGGAGGGCCTCACTAAGTAGCTGAGGCTGGCGCGAACCCGGATCCTCCGGTCTCCGCCTCCCAAGTACTGGGATTACAAGCGTGTGCCACCATGCCCAGCAGTCATAGACATTTATTACAGTCATGTGATGTTTATATCTTCATACTTTGAAATCCCAACCAGACAACTATATAATTATTGCTTTCAACAGAATTACCTATTTTAAAGAATCTGTATTTTTAATAGGAATGGGCATTGAGTTTTGTCAAAGTGCTTTTTATTTTCTTTTTTTAACATACTTTTCTTGGTGCATTGCAGACTCACATCATAGTGGAGTTTAGAGTGACAGGAACATGTACACAGCACTTGGTGAGCTTTCCCCCAGTTCCCACCCACTCACTCCCCTTCCCTGTACAAGATATTGAAATTGGCACTGACAATTTCATGTATGTACATAGCATCAAAAGAAGTGTTTCCTTCATGCGTTCTCCCCACCCACCTCCTTCCCCTACACCTCCTCCAGGGTTTCCTTTCCTTTATCAGGAGTCCCTCTTGTAACCTAGTTTCTCCTTAGCTTCCACATATGAGAGAAAACATATGACCCTTCACTTTCTGTGACTGGCTAATCTCACTTAGCATAATATTCTCTCTGACTATCCATTTTATTGCAAATGACATAATTTTGTTCTTCTTTATGGCTGAGTAGAATTCCATTGTGTGTATATCCCATATTTTCTATAAAAATCATTATATATTACATATTAATGGCAGTGAGTAATATTAATAGATTTCCTGATACACTCATGTGCCAATAAACAATGAGGATATGTTCTAAGGAATGCATCGGTAAATTTCATCATTGTGTGAACTTCACAGACTATACTTACATAAACCTAGATGGTATAGGTCAGTCACTCATTGTGGCCTCTTGATTCCATCCAGAGACATGATAAACATGAGATGTAGGGGACAACTACTGGCATAGCACAGCATACTGTCTGACAGTACACTATTTTTATGAGGAAAAAGAACAATTAAAAGTGTTATGTAAGCCGGGCGTGGTGGTGCACACTTGTAATCCCAGTACTTGGGAGGCTGAGACAGGAGGATCACAGATTCGCAGCCAGCCTCAGCTACTTAATGAGGCACTCCGCAACTTAGTGAGACCCTGTTTCAAAATAAAGAATAAAAAATAGGTCTGGGGGTGTAGCTCGGAGGTAGAATGCCCCCTGGGTTCAATCCCCAGTACCGCAAAAACAGTGTTATGTAAACCTACCAACCAGTAACAATCTTGATTATCATTCTCAAGAATTATGTACTCACATAATTAATTTTCACATATAATTTTCTATGACCATACAATGGTTTGTTTCTATCTGCATCACTACAAACACACGAATAAGACACATTGTGCTATGATATTATGGTCAAAATGCTGTGCCCTGCATGATACATATATATATATATATATGTATCTGTTAGCTTTAATGTTCATCCTAGTCTTCTTGTACTATTCTGTTTCTCGTTCCTTGATTATTTTACTTGCTTGAGTTAGCTAAGACATCTTTCAGTAGATTCCTCGGGCACAGTAGATGGGTCACACATTCTGTGAACCCTCTCACTTTGTTTTCTGTTGCCTTCACACTTGCATGACAACATTTTCTGACTCAAACTTTTGGGTCACTACATTATTTGCTGTTTTGTGTTTGTATGGTGTTCAGTGTCAAAGAAATTTACATTTTTGTCTGACTCACTTTTTTTTATAAATAACTTGATTTTTGTTTTTGCTTTGTTGCTTGACCTTTAAGTATCAATGTCATACTTTGTTTTAAACAGTTTAGTAGATTTCCTTTTATTGTATCTTAATGAACATTTTAAATGGCACTAAAGTTATACTTTTTTTAGAGCTTTAGTAGAATTCCCTTGTGATATCATCTGGGGACTGGTGCAGTTTTTAAGATTAGGTCTTTAACATCTTTATTTACTCTATGGTATTCTGTTCAGATTATCTCTTATTTAGCTTGGTGTTGGCTATTTATGGTATCCTAGAAAATTATTAATTTTATATAAATCCTAAAATATATTATCTTAAAGCTGATAGTCATGTTATAGTTATTATATTATTATATAAATTTGTCCAATTTTCTATTTTTCTTAAATTTTTATCTATCAATTTATATATTTTGTTATTGCTATTTGTTATTAGAAAGAATTAATTCCTGTATTTATTAGTTCTACCAATTTCTGATTTCTTTTATTTATTTATTTATTTATTTTTGCAGTACCGGGGACTGAACGCAGGGGCGTTCTACCTCGGCGCTACACCCCCGGCCCTATTTATTTTTATACTTTATTTTGAAACCGGGTCTCACGAAGTTGCGGAGGGCCTCACTAGGTAGGTAGAGAGAGAGAGAGAAAGAGAGAGAGAGAGAGAGAGAGAGAGCTGAGGCTGGCCGCGAACCCGGATCCTCCGGTCTCCGCCTCCCAAAGTACTGGGATTACAAGCGTGCGCACTACCACGCCCGGCTCCAATTTCTGATTTCTAACTCATAATTCCTTGTTATTTACTCAGGATTAGTTTTTGGGTTTATGTTTGCCTCTTGGCCATTCCTTTTTCTAATTCATTGATTATGTTCTTAACTTCTACATTGCCTGGGTTTATAAGCTCTATAGTCTATTCTGTAACCTTCATCTCCATATTTGCTTTAGATTTAGATTTATAGACAAATGAGTTAAATACTCATTGCCAGATCTTCTGCTGTAGGATATGAATTTATATCTGGGTTGGCCAAAGTTTTCCTTGTGTCTTCAAGAGATAATATACTTAGTATGTTTCAAACTCTGTGTGTGTGTGTGTGTGTGTGTGTGTGTGTGTGTGTGTGTGTTACTAGGGATTGAACCCAGGGACATTCTACTTCCAAGGTAAAATTCCAGCCCTATTTTATTTTTTATTTTGAAACAGGGTCTTGCTAAGTTGCTGAGGACCTCACTAAGTTGATGAGGCTGGCTTTGAACCTGAAATCCTCCTGTCTCAGCCTCCCAAGAACTAGGATTACAGGTGTGTACCACCACGCCCAGCTCCTGCCCTTACTCTTTAATGGCAGATTAGCTAGATATACAACCCTTGGGCCAAACTTTCTTCCCTTGAGGATTATAGCAACTGCTAGAGCTAAAAGTTGTGGAAAAGTCTAAAATGAATCTCTTTTAGACTTGAATCTCCCCAACAAATGACTGGCTTTAAATATTCAAAGTCTTCTCTTCTTATCCTTGAAAAAGATGATAATTTTACCAGAAAGTATTTCTTAGTGTTGATAAGTGTGTAAACACTTTTTCTATGGCATAGTGTGTTCTAATAGTCTATGGATTAGATGGTTTTAATAAAAATCGGTAAGGTCACACATATATTTCTTTTCTGTCCCTTTATTTCAGATATCTTTGGGGTGGCCCAGAGAGGACATCAATGATACTTATATTGGATTTTCTTTGTCTGTTTTCCATACAGATAATCTTCTTCCTAATATTTTTCATTTTATTTGTGTTTATTTCATTTGTTCCTTTTCCTTGCGCTTATAATTTGTTTCCTTTATTATGTTCTCTGTACCTTTTAATTTCTGCTTCTAATGTATCCTTTGTATTTTTGTTGTTTAGTTTTTGTTGACTTCTTGCTTAAGTGAAAACTCAAATTCCATCTCCTTCTGTCACCTTATATGTCTTCTCTCTTATTTTGGAGAGAAATTCTCTGAAGGGAATTAAGTTTCTAACTTTTAATTTTAATTTTATGGGAGGAGGTTTATCCACATTTATTACTTGTTCCATCAAAAATTTTTAGAATGAGTCTATTTTATTTCAGTTCTTTGCATGGTCTTTTCTATTGTGTGTGTGTAGTACCTTTGAAATGATCCTGTGTTCATTAAAAAAATTTTTTACTGTTCATATTTTAATGAAGTTAGGGCACTTATTTTGGAGCTTTCTGTGCTTTAAGGACAAAGCTGTTTCAAGCTTGTGAAAATTTTCCATTTTACCCAGAACTCTGTTTGTATGTCTGTGTGTGCGTGCATGTGTGTGTGTGTGTGTGTCTGTGTATGTGTTTCTTATTTCCTTTCCTTAACCCATTGAATCAACCTAACAGTGTGACTCTCAATACTTACCTCACATCCCCTGCTTTACTGAAAAACATATTCCAGCAAGTATGGTTTCTCTGTGCTATTTCTTATACTTGTTTTCTCTGCTGCTTGAGATAATGTGGCAAAATGAGTCCAGAGAGGTGGCTGCTACCAGGCAAGATTCCTATTCTCATTAATGCAAACCGAGCTCATAAGATAGGGGTACCAATTACTTTGGAGATCTGTGCTCTGATAGGTTTGTCTGACTGACATTTATAGACACGAGCATATGTTCTACATTTCTTCCATAAAGCTGTTAGACCTTTATTCAGCAGCTCTTTTGTTGAAAATGAAAATAGTACCCATGTTACTCATTTTCTTTGAGTTTTGAGTGATATTGAAGACAGGGAAGGAGAATTTTGAAGATTGAAAACAGAGGCTTCTAAAATTTTCATGGGTTCATTACATAAAATCATATCAAGAGTTTCTTTCCTGCGAATCGTCACAATATTCTTCTTATTTCTGCACTTGTATAGGCCTGAGGTTGGTCTTTTTTTCTGCCTGATAAAAGGGGAGATAGTAATTAAATTTTAGAATTTGCCATCACAAAGGGTTGGTTGTATATTCTAGATCTCCACCGCCATCTCCTGAGGGTCTGGAACATTATTTTTTTGTAAATATACACTTTAAGTTTTGTCCTTATCAGAATTAGTCATTGTTAGAAGGCAGGTAGTTCAGTGCAAATTTTTTTTATCTTTTCTCGCTCTGTTAGATTCTTTCACTAAACAAGAGAGCATCATGCAATTTATAATTTTTTTGAAGAATGGCTTGTTATGGTTCAGAGCCTGGAGCCTGTGTTGTACAGATCAAGAATTTTATCCTCATGGCTAATGAAATTAGTTGAAATTCTACTCAGGTTTGGCACATGGTCCTCCTTTATCTTGAGTTTACAGTGGTGTTGCCAGCTTTTCTAGAAAAAAATCCACATTTTGTTTTTTTGTATTTTTAAAATATTTTAATAAGAAGTTGAGAGAACTGTCTCTCATTTCCAGCCTGCTGCCATATTAACTGTCATATTCACCCAATGAAGTTGCACCTGGGATGTCTTGAGAGCAGGGACTCATATGTCATGTCTCACTCATATCTCCAGGGCTCTTTCCTAAGTGTTCAGTATGTTTGTTATAGAATAGAATAAATTAAGAGGTAAGCTTTCCTAGATTTTTACTTTAATATGCTAATTATGAACTTTAGCTTAGTTCTATGTACAATGAGTATATGAAAGTGGTAAAATTCACCTATAATAGCACTTCTATACCTCAGATTTTTGTTAACTTGTACAAATTTTCTACAGGTTGAAATTCCTTATTTTGTTGTTTTAAAAGAAAACTTATAAATACATGTGACTTAAAAAAGACTTGGAAGTTGTAGTCCTGTTAACTACAGATAAGGTTTCCTTTTAGTTCAATATACCAAATAGTTCACAACTTTTGGTGAAATACTCAACTTGGTCATATTCCAAATAGCCAATTAATATTAAAATGTCCACTATCATCAAGAGACATGAAGGGGTTAATGGAGCCCCCAAGTCATATAATATTTATTTATTCCAAGAATTATTTACTTTACATTATCAGTCTTTGCTACTTTCCCCATCAATATCTTAATATTTACTTTACTTATTAGTATCATATCTGTTGTCAAATGATAATTTGAATTATAGGGTCTTTTGTAGACCACCATTCACATTCTGCAACATGTGTACTGAACTACAGTGTAAGTCCTTCTTCTCATATCATAACCACCTTAAGGTAAAGGCTAACTTTTTGTTGGTTTCATTTCACAATGACCACTAGGAAGAGAAGATCACTGTAAAGATCAATCTAGAAGCATGTTTTAATGGATAGATTATGGATTTGAGAGTCAGAGGACCTGAATTTGTGTTTTTACCTCTGCCCTTTAGAAGCTGTATAACTTTGCATGAATTACCTTCTCTCTTATGCTCAAAGGGTGTGTAAATGAATAAATGTATCTGGATACATTTTATAAACTATACATATACTATAAAGCAATAAACTGCATTAGTTGTGTATAGCTGCTCCTCAGGTAGTTATTATTCAACTCAGATTAGAGCTCGAGCAACTGGGCAGTGACCAGAGCACTCAAATGTCACAGAGAACGTAAAAAGTTTAATTTTCCAAATTCCTGTGCAGGGGGAGATGGGAAAGGGTTCTGTGTGGGTTTGGAAGCAGTGTTTTGATAAGCCACTTAGAGTGGAAGGACAGACCCTTAAAGGACATGCTCAAGTATCAACACTTAAAGTAGAGGGACAGATCCTTAGAGGACATTCTCAAGTATCAAAGGCAGTACCCAGATGCTTTCTAAGGAGAGTCAAGCAGATCAACTCCGGCCTTCTGTTTTGCGGAGTCCAGAGTCCAGAGCGACCAATGGGGCCTTCTTTCCTTCTCCTTCTTTCACACACCTGAGCCATACCTATAAATAAATGCTGAACTATGCTTTAGAAAACATCAGTTTTAAGGGTTATTACATCAAGAGCTTGTCTTGGACAAACACAGGGTGTGATCTGGTCAACATCATGATAATATTCATCTGTGTAGTGACTGGGGAGCTACAGTCATTGAGAGCCAAGTGTTTTCAGTGCTAAGTTCTCTGGCATCCCTCCCCATCTCCAGGCATTACTAATTCTGACTTTTGTCTCTGTGGTTCTGCTTCTAACATATAGATCAAACTTTGCTCTTCAGGTTTCATCTGAAGCAGCAGCTCTCAAAATATCCATTGGTGGCTTCCTGCTCTATTAAATATGAACGAAACTTTGCACAGCCCCTAGGTGCTCAGGTCACGTGTCTATGTTTTTGGGCTCCACTACACTTAGGGATTGCCCATCCTTTCCTTTTCAGGGATTGGTTGCATGGGATGCTGATTGTTTTGCCTTATAGGTCACCCTGGTACCTGCAGGGTAGAAGTTTAGACCACAGTAGATGCCACTGCTTGGGTTGGGTCCAAGCATTACTTTTTTATGAAAGCTGACAATATTATTTTAGTTTTTCCGAAAGTTGCTTTGATTCTCTGGGCCTCAGAGCATGCCCTTTTTAGAACAGGAACTATTTGTTTATACAGTCAAGCTTTGAGGATGATTTATTATATATTCATCTGAGAAAACTGCAACTCAGGCAATTCAGAACTTTCAACTTTTTTTAAAACCTCCGACAGCAATGGGATATGTTTCCAGACAAAAGCAATGTCACTTGATGAATAATCCATTTTTTATTTATCTTTCTGCCTTTAGGAGACAATGCTAAGTCAGCCAAGGACATCTCCAAAAGGGTAGAAATATTAATAGAAATTAAATGGTGTACAATACAGAATATGTTTTCTTCAATTATATGCTAAAATGAGATGGAAAATGGCTTAATAACCCTGAAGCTGATATCTGATTTGAGATACTTTGCTGCATATAATTTAATTTAATCTTGGTCTTGTATAAAATTTATAAATTTTTATGAAGATTAAAACATAGATGCTGGTATTAATTTGCTTGATGAAAGATGATCCATTTGGCATCGCTTATGGTTTGATCAGCCCCTAAATACCTTAATCTTTTTTTCTTTTTGTCCATGCCTTTAAGGCTGTAAGGAGTATACAGGTGGTACATAGAAGAGTGAAATTATAAACTGTCATATAAACTAAATAAATGTGATTACATCACTCTGTTCCTGAAAATCATTCTAAGGCTCATTCTAGTCTTCAAGACATGAATCTATATCCCTTAATATGACATACATATCCACCATGACCAGACCCTTGTTCACTTTTTAAATTTTATTACTGACCACCCCTTCCACATTCCCTTCCACAATACGTATGCATGCACGCACATGAGCACATGCTGAACTGCAGTGCCTCAAGAATATTTGGTTCCATCTTACTTCTGTGTCTTTTCCATGATACTCTCCTCTGTCCCAGCTTGCCTCTTCTCAATTCACCTGGATGATTTATCTTTAAAGATTCCTCTCTGTTCTAATGCCACTTCCTAAGTTTGCCCCTCCTCTGTGCTTCCTTATTACTCTGTTCTTATCTTTATCATAACATTCATCATCCTGCTTATAATTATTTACTCATCTGTCTCCTCCACCTAAATGAAGAGGCCCTTATGAGGGTAGGGGCATTCCACTTTCTTGCTGTATCCTGAGATCTAACATAGTATCTGGGTTGTGGGAAGCATTCAGTATCTATTTGATGGGTGAAAGAATAAATGAATCAATCTACTGATCAATGAAGAGCAATTGAGTAAAATCAGTATCTAGTTCTCAACCATCCTCTGATCTATATACCAGAGAAGAAAAGACACTAAAACCAGAGCTTGTAGCAATTTTAGGCAGGGAACTTTAAGTTCAGAACACCATTGCTTTTCTTTCAATAGCTATGCAGTTGATCCTGACTTTCTAAAGAGAACACTTTCTAATAGAGAAGAGCATTGGTGTTTTCCCTACCCCAGAAGTTTATCCTTCTGTGCAGATAAGCAGAAGTAAATTCAGAGCTGGTAATGAACTGAGGGTAAAGTTCAAGGACAGCTTTTCAATAAGTAGATTGATTTTGGTTAATAAAGCCAGTTGACAGATTACCATTAGAGTAGTAATGTGACTTTGTGACCATTCCCAGATGTTTGTTGAAAGAACATAAGCCAAGGATAGCAATTAAATTAGACAGTGATTTTTTTGAGTGCTGGACAGGTTTTTTTGATCTATAAAGGTATAATTTTGTATATACAATCATACACACACATACGTTCATACGATAGAGAAGCAATAATTAAATTTCACTTATTTCTAGGGAAGATGGAAGAGATTGTTTCTTTTCTTG
Organism: Glis glis; assembly: GCA_004027185.1. Taxonomy (NCBI): domain Eukaryota; kingdom Metazoa; phylum Chordata; class Mammalia; order Rodentia; family Gliridae; genus Glis; species Glis glis. The sequence continues at coordinate 17,136 of PVJS01000750.1, forward strand.
AGGATTACTTTTTGTTCCTGTACAAATAGAATTCAAATCAATACACACACCTTCACTTAAAATGGCCACATTACCCGGAGCATCAGTAGCAGATCTGTTGATCAAAATCATGACCAGCCTTACAATTAGGCAGGGTGTTTATATTTGGGGCAAGAAATATTCCCATTACTCCAACTACCTTCCTTAGTGCTAGAAATTCCAATTATTACAGATTAAGTTCTTTTATATAAGATAACATGCTTTTCTCAATTTCCTGTTGAAATGCTTGTTCCCCTAGGAAGGATATCGCATTTATGTATGATGAACTCAGGAATCTTAAATGAATCAATTAATCAGTTTAACATCATTTAATAGAGAGCCAAAGGAAATGGGACAATGGAAGATTTCTTTTTGATTTATAGGTGAGACACAGTAAGTCTAGCATCTAGGATATTGCTCAAGGTAAGTAAGCATCACCAAGAGGGCCTATCAAAAGAAATGTCACAGCTATGGGCAGCATGAGAAAGGTGGCTACCTGGGAAACTGGAGTGAAGACAAATTATGGATCTGGCAAAAGAACATGGGAAGATGTTCAGATCAAAAACATCCACAATTTTGTGAGTATTGCAAAATACTCAATAGAAAAAAATCAGCTTCTAAAAGTACCTAATAGAAGAAGGAATTGAAATAAAAAATCTACTTGGGTCTTCGATCCATTTTAAGTTGATTTTTGTAGAGGGTGAGATAGGGGTTGAGTTTCAGTCTTCTGCATTGGATATCCAGCTTTCCCAACTGTTTATTGAAGATCCTTTCCTTTAACACAATGTATGTTTTTGGCAGCTCAGTCAAGATTAGTTGGCTATAGATGTGTCGGTTTATTTCTGGGATCTCTGTTCTGTTCCATTGGTCTGTGTGTCTTTTTATGCCAGAATGGATCAAAGACCTACATGTAAGACCTGAAACTATATAATTACTCAAAGAAAATATAGGGGAAACATCTTAAGACATTGGTGTAAGCAATTTTCTTATAGGACCCCAAAAGCACAGGAAACAAAAGCAAATGAACAAGTTGGATGACAACAAATCAAAAGGCTTTTGCACAGCAAGGGAAACAATCGACAAAGTGAAGAGACAACCTGGAGAAAGGGATAAAATATTTGTCAACTCTTCAACTGACAAAGAATTAATATCTGGAATATATAAGGGACTCAAAAACTTAACAACAAAAAGAAGTAATCCAATTAAAATGGACAAATGACCTGAATGCTTTTCTTCAAAGGATCAACATGTATATGAAAAAATGCTAAATATCATCAAAACTACAATGAGATATCATTGCCCCAGTTAAATGGCTATTATAAAACTGGCTATTATAAAAAATGCTGGAAAGGATGTTGAGAAAAAGAAACTCTTGTACATTGTTGGTGGTAATAAACTTGTACAGCCCTTAGGGAGACAAGTATAAAGGTTTCTCAAAAAACAAAAAATAAATGCACCTTATGATCCAGCTATGTCACTTTTAAGTATATATCTGGAAGAAATGAAAACAATATACTAAAGATATACCTTTGCAGTACCATTAACAATAGCTAATATATGGCATCAATTTAGGTGCCTATAAATAGATGAACAGATATAGATAATGTGGTATATATACACAATGGAGCATTATTCAGCCATAAAGAAAAATGAAATCCAGTCATTTGCAGCAAAATGGATATAACTAGAAGATATTCATTGAAATAAGCCAGAAACAGAAAGACAAGTACTGTTTGTTTTCTGTCATATGTGGAAGCTAAAGAATGTTGACCTGAATATAAAATAATGATTACTAGAGCTTGGAAGGGTGAAGAAAATGGATAAAGGGAGGTCGGATATGAGGTACATGCTGAATGCAAGCCATATGCTCTTCTTGGCATGTGCTGAAGACTATAAAAACAAGGGTTCTATGAGAATAATAAATAAATAAATGAATAAATAAATAAATAAATAAGTAAATAGTACATTTTTACCTTCATGAAAAAAAGATGTGTTTTAGTTGTTTCTCTAGAACTAGTGATGGTTATGCATTTTGCATTCCCAGTGACTCATTTCAGCCTGAAGCCACTGGAGAATTTGTCAGAAATCAGAGTATAGTTATGCTATGTTTATATTACATCTGTAGTTTTTAAATGTAATTCTAATGGATCTTTGCATTACTTATACCAAACCAAAATAACCCATTGCACTGTCTCTAAACCTGCAAAATAGCTAAGTGTGTAACAGAACCAGTCTTGCAATCCTGAGAGGAGAGATAGTTAATTTACATTGAAATTGCATTTGCTATTGACTGACAAGTAATGGGTGGGTAGACAACACATGAATGGACAGCCTATTGAAGATTGGAGATTGCCTAAATTTGGGTTGTAATTCAACTATTCATAAGGCATATGATCTTAGCCAATGAAACTTCTCTCACCTTCTGTTTCCTTATCTAAAATATGAACCAAGACAGAATATGGCTACTCAAGGAAATACCAGGGTTTATTTTCAACCCAATAAAGGGGCTAAAGAGAGAATTTTTCTGGGATAGGAAGAGTGTGAAAAGTACAAAGAGAGATGACTTCAAGACCTTAGAGGACTTGGAGTGGCTGTATACCTATGAGTATTTTAAAAGTTCAAAGAGCAAAGGCAGGTCAGAAAATGGAAGTTAGAGCCAAGGACCAAAGAGGAAGTCAGGCCTTAGCCTAACAGGAGGGTACAGGGTCAGGATCACATGGAAGTGGGTGATGGCTGGGGTCAAACTGGAATTGACTGTGACTTGCCACAGATCAGCTCAGACGATCATAGGGTAATTGTGAGCTCAGGCTATTAAAAGCCATGTAATTTGAAACATTTTAAACATTGCAAAGTTCCAACAGATATTACTATTTTTATCATATGGCACAGTAAAGATGAAACAACTGCAAAAAAAGTTTGTCAAGATAACCCCCCTTGGGGAGTGACCCAACAGCTGTGCTCCCTTTGCCGGGCAGAACATGCGCGTGGCATTCACAGAAAGCTTGCCTTTGCTTCTCCTCATGTGCCTGACACTATCAAACTTGGGGCATTCACCTTCTGCTTTGATCTCTGGGTGCTTTTAGTGAATACTCCAATTCCCGACCATAAAGGCTAACGCAATAGCAGGACTTCAGGCACTTTTCATCAAGAAATCGCTCAACTTCTGCTACCTAAAGTTAAAAAATGTATTTCTGAAGGGCACAGTTATTTTTTTTCCCGATCTATTTGCTGAGTGCTTTGTCCTGGTGTGCTGATGTGCTTACATTCTATTACCATAAATTGAATTGTTGGAGAACTTGTTCTTTTTTTTTTTGCCTTCTGGATACAAAGCTAGATTTAGAATGGGTTGTCTTAGGGAGTTGCTTGCTTTCCCTTTGTTGATGAGTTCTCTGAACTCCCTGCCTGTTTGACACTATGATTTCTTTTTAATAGCTTTTTCATGTTCTAAAATATTACTGGTCACTTCATTGTCCAGTGGTATTTTTCTACCAACATGTAGACGTTAGTTGCCAGCCATAAAGGAACTGGCTTGCCAGATTATTCCTTTCTGTATTAATTCAAAAGATCAACTTGTCATTGTTTTCCTTATACAATGATCTCTGCTCTCATTGGCTCTTGTTTCTTTCCCCTCAGTTTCATAGCTGCATATCACATTTTTCTTGGGCAGGCAGATTATGCTGCCTCTTTCTGATAATATTAGTCCAACATTCATGTCTCAGTTTAGAAATACAGGTGAAATGTTCATCTCAACCTCATTTCTAAGAGCAGTTATTTCTGTTTACACTGCAATCCCAGAGGGGCATTGAGGAAGCCACCCAAATGCATCTTTTCCATGTAGAATGTTAAATTCATAATTTAATATACCCACAATCTAGTTGATGAAGACATCCTTAGAGCTGAGGTAAGGAAATTGATTCTAATTTTTATTCTGAACCCAAAATTCTTTATTCATTGGTCAATACTGCTCCTATATTTCTGGAATCCTTTATCTATACAATTATAACTTTCAGTTTATGGATCTCTAAGGTTCCTGATAACTTTAGAACTCTATATTTTCACAATTCTTTTCTTCCCTTACATATATAGCCTCCTAGCAGTGGGCAAGGAACAGCGTGGCTGAGGAAGTCTCAACAAAATAGACATTTGAAAGCCAGGCATGGTGGCGCACACTTGTAATCCCAGTACTTTGGGAGGTGGAGACCGGAGGATCCAGGTTCGCGGCCAACCTCAGCTCTCTCTCTCTCTCTCTCTCTCTCTCTCTCTCTCCCTGTCTCTCTCTCTCTCTTTCTCTCTCTACCTAGTGAGGCCCTCCGCAACTTCGTGAGACCCGGTTTCAAAATAAAGTATAAAACAATAGGGCCGGGGGTGTAGCACAGAGGTAGAACAGCCCTGGGTTTAATCCCCGGTACTGCAAAAAAAAAAAAAAAATAGACATTTGAGGTGAGGCTTGAAGGATAAGTATAATGTTTCCAGATAAATAAAGGGGGAAAGGTGTTCTGAATAGAGAAAATAGCAGATGCAAAATTACAGAGAGGCAAAATAGCACAGAGTATATGGAAAACTTTGGTGAAATAACTGGGATTGATTCAATGGGAACTGACCAAGGAACAACAGCTCCTAGGTCAGTGAAATTCATACTATCACATCACTAACTTTGAGTAGACATAGAATTTCATAGTTCAAGAATTTACATTAAGTCACACTATACGAGGGGCCAGTGGAGTAAAGGGATTTTCCCAGCTCTCAGGGAGGTGGAATTTCACAGTGGGGGCTCTGGTTCCAAGACCAGCAGCTCCTACCTCCAGGATATACCGCCAATCTTCAATCCAGTCTGAAGGCCAGACCAGTGAAGGACTCCTGGAGCTCAAGGGGGATATAGAATTGGGGAAGAATGGTCTTCAGTCCAATTGTCCATGACGCAGCTGGAATGAAGAGCCAAATCTAGTGTAGTTACTAGACAAAGAGGCAAAAACTGGTTATGAGGTCATGAGAAGGCAGACTCCAGAATGGAAGATTGGAGGTTTAGCCTGCAGATTACAGCAAGATGACAACTTCCAAATAAAAATTTTGTGGTGATTAAGTGGAACAAGCAATTAAAGCATTTAATGTACTTTCTGACACATAACAAACAATAGTAGGGTTTTGTTGTTGTTTAAAGCCCTGGAATTTAAACACTGAAGGCCTTAGTTGAGGACTTACTAGCTTCTAGTATAAAGGAACCAGATGCCCCACCCCACCTACACCAAGTAGGTCACATATTCCCCAAGCCTAGGGCTGGTTCTGTTCTTCCCCTACCCTTCTCCCCATAGGATCTCCCAGGCAGCACTCCTGAGTCCCTTTGCACTCATTCATTATGTGACCCAGACCCTACTCCATCCCTTCAGTGTTTTCAGTTACAGCACATTTTACATGATGCTACTATGACACCTTGATTTTGAACTACAAGCTCCTCCCCCTCCCCATGTAGAGTCAGAGAGCATAGGGAAGGAATCAGAAGACCTGGGTTTCTTTAGCAAGCTGGTGGTCCTGAGCAAGGAACTCAATCTGTCTCTACTGAGTTTCTTATCTGAGAAAAGAGATGCTTGAACTGAAGAATATCCAAGATTTCTCCAACTCCAGCGGCATGAAACTACAGCAGCACCTACAGAAGGTGACCTCATTATCAAAGCTACCAGAAAGGCTCTATACATCATCTTGGGCACAAAATTAGCATCAGCTGCACAATTCTAGATATTAAACTTTTACATGAAGGAAATGACAAAGAAAAATTACCCACAACTGGGCGTGGTGTTGCATGTCTGTATTACCAATTCTTGGGATGCTAAAACAGGAGGATTGCAGGTTCAAGGCCAATGTGCAGTAACTAAGCAAGACCCTGCTTCAAAATAAAAAATAAAAAGGGCTGGAAGTGTAGCTCAAAGGGAGAACACCCCTAGGCTCAATTCCTCATACCATGTACAATAATAACAAAAAGAACAACAAGATGGTCTTTTGACCAACAAGATGTTGTTCTCAATATCCATGAATTTGGATAAAAAAGCATGAATAAGGATTACTATCTACTTTTGGATATTTTAATAAGTTGGTAACTGCAAGCTGTGGGATTTCCTACTTACAAGTCAACTAGAGAAGCACATCTTCATCAGACACTACTGTGTAAAGGTGTAGTAGGCAGGTTCTCCCTGTACTGTATGTATTCATGCTTAGCAAATATAGAAGTTTTTTAGAAAATATAATTTTATAACTTGGCAGATTCTCTCTATGGTGAAAAAATTTATTTTCATTCTAAATAACATATGGCCTAAAGTGTAAACTAATATATGGATTCATTAGTTTATGCATTCTTGATAAGAGAACTTTAACTTATATAGCCCGGGTTTTGCATAACAATTCTATTGCATTGCTATCTATGGATAAATTTCACCAAGCATTCCCTGTGCTGATGTAATTTCAAAAAGAGATTTCCAAAGGTATTTTTCCCCTGCAGAATCTTAATTTTCATTGTTCTGTGAAGTTAATGTTGTCATTCTACAGAGCAATAATCAGTAGAACTGTGAAAAAAATTTAAATACATTTTTTGATACATATAATTTAGGTGTGATTATCCAAAGTCTGCATAAGTGGAGAGTAATTCATGCTTAACATTTAAAGACAATGATATTTTTGTAGGAGAATAGTCTTCACAAAAAGCAGTGAAGGATTGGGAAGAAGACCTTGTAAAAGAAGGGTTAATGGGCTGTGAACAGAAGATTTTGTTTCAGTTCTAAAAACATATTCTCCTTGAGTTCAATATTGTTCCCTTGAAATAGGAAGATGCACAAAAAGAATATATATATATACATATATTCATATAGACATATGTAAGAATATATATTCATATATATGTATATATATATATGGATATATATATATATAATTTGTTTTATCCTGCTTCTCTAGGGAAAGGGCATAAACCACAGTGTGGTGATGTTATTGCAATTATTACTGGGAGACATTAGGAGAATTCTCATGATAGTTAACCCCAAGAAACTTCTGGATGGGGTAACAAAGGAAAGAGTCCAGTTGTCTTTGTGTAGGGGCTCTAAAAGTAGTAAAGGCCATTTGTCTGAGTGAGCTGGAACAAATTAATGACTCTCAACCTTGTTTCATCATTTGTAAAGTAGACTCTCTGAGCCTCTGTCTGCTGTTTTACCAAGTGTATCTTGGTCTGAAGTTGGTGTTATTGGGATGTGGGAGTTTAGGTGAACTTGGAAACTCTTATCTACAATCTCTCTCCTTAGGTTCTGCACCTCATTAATGAAACCAGAAACAATGTAAGAACCATGACTTTTTTATATCCTTATATTTAGGCCACTCTTAATCTTCAGTTTTTCAATGAAGTTGCTGCTATCTCACCAATCTTCCCTGTTGTAGTTTTATACCCTTTATTTTCCAGTATGTCTCACCAAATGCACTTTATAGAGGTTTTCCTGGTTAAGGGAAAGCTATCTTCCCTCAATATCCTCAGATGGCCGGGATGTGCAAAGCAGACCTGGTGAGCCATCCTTATTTGCTGCTGCGGTGCTGCTGCTAGTGAACACACTTAAATGTTTGAAATGACATCCAAGAAGTACTCCCTGAGTCAGTGTCTGGAAGAAACTGATAGGAGGACCAAAGGGATGGAGCATAAGCAGGCATTTGGCAATAGTGTAACTCTGATGATGTTATTGCCATGATCACTGGGACCTTCCTTTACCTGCCTCTCTATCTTGCTCATTTTCATGGAGCTAAAGACAGTGTGAATGATAAGGTGCGATGGAAACTTGACCAGTGTGGCCCATTCAGACTATGCAGGAAATGAGGTTATCACAAATTTCTTTGAATAATGCAAAAGCAGAAAATGTTAAAACAAGGGTTTTGATGAATTATATTTTTAAGGCCAGACTGGCTTGCCATGCTCAAACATAAGCATGAATTAGTTCCTTCACCAACACATTTTTACTGTTATATGTGTCCAGTTTATGTCTCCTTGTAGTATATGATGCATTAAAATTAAGAAGCACGACAGGGAAACTACTGATGTTTAACCATTACCAAAGTAACTTATCATTAAAGAGAACATACTTCAGTGCTAAGTCAAGATACACATTGCATCACCGAGACATAAGGTTATTAAGAAAAAAGATGTTTTTCCTAAGTTTTCAATATTAGAATATTTCATTCTTAGGTATTTTGATGTGGGAGTTAAAAAGGCAAATTCAATTCATCAAGGAAGGTAGGAATAATATTTTAAAGAAAAAATGGATTAAACAAAGGAGCATTATAGGTAAAATGTGCTCTCTTAAAAACACCACTATAGTTTGTCTTTTTCCATCTTGACAATCTACTTTCTGTCCATTTTGTATTCATAAGACCAAAGAAGTGGCAATAAATTGTTGCTTCCCCTAGTTGTACCTGGGTTGTGTGTAGTATATTTTAGAGACACACCTACTTTCTTCCTGATCACAGCAAAGGGTTATAAATCTATCAGCAGAGTGATTCCGAGAACATATGGCTTATGGGAGAAAATAGCTCGCATTTAGCTCTGTCCAGAGCTCAGCCATCTTGTAACACATTTCAGAACAGATAAACTAGGAAATATATTTAGAAAGCACAAGCTAAGAAACCTATACTAATCTCCATTAAATTAAAAAATATAAATTCTTATTGTACTGTTTCTTAAAACAAAGCTGAATTAAATAATTTCTGGTCACCAACATGCTGATTAAACAAGAATAATATTCACCATTTCAGACCTTGTATTGATGGCATCCATCTGGTTAAAACCATAATGATAAGCTTTCAGATAACTGGTAAATTCTTCAATTGCATGTCAGGCATGATTTCTGACACTGTAAAACTTAAAAGAGTAAGAGGGATCCATATACATAAAATGGGCCATCTGCAAATTTGCACTAGCCTTCAGACACTTAAGTGAAAATAAATCTCATTTTAAGATGCAGAGTTCATGAATTAAAAAAAATTGTGAGTTAAAAGAGCTCCTTGGAAATATGGCTGATGCTTGGGTTGGGTCAGGAAAAATACAAGATGATCCTGGAGCATCTTATAGTGCCAGAATGAAGGAAAGTGCTTTACAAAAGAAAAAGGAAAAGAAAAAAGAATGGATCCATGCCAAAAGGACACAAGAGCCAACCTCCCAATGTTCAAAGCTAGAAAAAATTTGAACAATGAAATAAATTACTACAGAACTGTATTCAAACCCAACGAATCAAATACCCATAAACCCAAACTAATGTAAATACATGACTGAATAAATAATAAGTGTGTGAGATGGGACAGATCCTCTGGGGAGCGGAGCTTAGCTCCCCTCTCCTTTAGTGTGGGCTGGAGCTAATGATTCATTCTCAAAGAAGAAAGTGTATGAGGACAAATAGTGACTTTGAAGAGACGGGACATAGCCAGGCATGGTGGTGCATGTTTGTAATCCCAGTACTTGGGAGGCTGAGACCGGAGGATCCGGGTTCGTGGCCAGCCTTAGCTACTTAGTGAGGCCCTCCACAACTGAGTGAGACCCTGTTTCAAAATAAAGAACAAAAAATAGGGCCAGGGATGTAGCTAGGAGGTAGAATGCCCCTGGGTTCAATACCCAGTACCGCAAAAAAAAAAAAAAAGAGGACAGACACCACCTTAATCAAGTGATCAAGGTCAACATCACCAAGTGACAAATCATGTTGATAATATGTACCCAATATGACATGATGCAAAGCAAAGAGCATCTCACCTCCTTGGTATATTTCCACGGAACCCATAGCCACCATCTAATCATGAAACGACATCAGATAAACCTAAATTGAGGGACATTTGCAAAATTTCTGACCAGTGTTCTCCAAATTTTCAGTACATAAAAATAACAAGGAAAGACTGTCACTGACTGGGAGAGACTAAGATGACATGATAAGTAAATGCATTGTGGTATCCTAGACCAGACTTTCAATAAAAAGGGGGCATTAGTGAGAAAACCGATGAAATGCAAATAAAATCTGCATTTTAGTTAATAGTATAACAGGGAAATTTCTTAGTTTCAACAAATTGTCCATCCTCATGTAACATGCTAACACGAGGGAAGCTGGATGAAGGTATAGTGTTGAGTTTGAATTAAGAAAAAACTATTTAAACTCAGTTTTGGAATCTACACATTCAAAATAAAGCTAACCCTCAATTTAAGGGTGTTAAAATAAATCCAAGATCACTTTGTAAGAAAAGAATTGGTTCTCTCCATAGGTGTTCCTGCTGATGACCTCTAAGAGAAATGAGATGGCACACCTCTGTTCTTGTTATGATTTTTAAGTGTTTATAAAAGGGCACGTAATCTTGCATTTCCTTAATTGATTAAAGAAAATATGTCTATGCATTAACTAATGTCATCAGATTATTACATTCTCAAGACTTTCCATGAAGGATAATACTAAATTCAATATTCATTTCTTAAATTTAAATAAAATAAACAATATTTATGGATAATTGCTTGAAAGATATCTGATATAGCCATTTCCGAATCAGGTCAATATATTATGAGCACTGAGCTGACCTCCTCGCCAATAGCTTTAATAAAATAGCATTAGTGTAAATTAAGAGATACACAGAACAGCGCATGAAACTTATCACTGTATTTCCATGGAAAATGTTAGGGTTATTTTTTTCTCACATTACTTGATGTAATCTAAGATATTTCTCAAGTATCAGCAACCAGATTAAGTGTGCCTCTCTTGAGAAATTGATGAGTTTTTACTCTTCACCTTTTGGAGTATTGAATTGTGTTTTTCTTTTTGTATTGGATGATGAAAAACTCATAAACTTGTGGTGGGCATCTAACAAGTATATATAACTTCAGAGCACACATTCCAAACACTAATTTCACTTTACTTCATTTTAAGTTCTTGCTCCTTTCTTTTAAACTTTGCATTATTTATATCATATTGTTGGGACGTGTTGATGGTGGAGATGTTTAGAAAATGTGCCTGGACAATATTTTTTCGAGAAAATTAAAGGTAATCCTATTACTCGGAAAATCATTGTTAATATATCACAGTGCAAGAGCACCTAGATTTATTTGTCATTCTGCGTACTATTGCCCTTTTTAGGCTGTTTCAAGTCCTTTATTTTGGGGAGGGAGAGGTTATAACGTAGGGTATAAATAAATACATTGAGATAAAATTTTAAAAACATGTTTAAGTCCTTGGTCCTGTTTTGGCTATGTTAGATATTACCACTTTATCTGTGGACTAAATTCTCTACCTGTGTCTTCATACCTGCATTGAGAATCTTAACATTTAGAAACATAGCACTAATTTATCCTTAACTAAAATTGAAGATATGGAACAATATTTTGCCTGATGTGTCATAGTAAAGTGACCAATCAGTGGTTGCTTAATTAATAAAGATGTAGAGTATCAACATTCTACTTCTTTTGTTCTTCATTAAAACTTGGACCATCTTTCCTCTAGAAAAGAAGAGCCCTTTCCTCTAGAAAAGAAGAGCCTTTCCCTCTTCACTAAAGGATGGCAACATTCATTGGGTGCTCTTTTTTTAATTGACAAATAAACTTTGTTTATATTTATTGTGTACAACATGTTTTGAAGTACATATACACTGTAAAATGGCTCAGTTAAGCTAATTAACATAGACATTACCTTGCCTTCTTGTAATTTTTTTGTGGTGCATGGGGTAACTGTTGTAATACAAGCTCAACACTTTAGAACCTCTGTAGAGCTTTAGTCTCTTCAATAGTGCCATAGTTCAGATCTGGAATGTTCACCAAAGGCCCATGTATTGAAACCTTGGTCACCAGCCCATGGCACTACTGGGAGATGGTTGAACGGTTAAGACGTTGGGTCTAGTGGGAGGAAATTACATCAATGGGGGCTTACCCTTGAAGGGAACATTGGGACCCTGTTTCCTTCCTGTCTCTCTGTTTCACGGCTGCCAGTAGGTGAGCAGCTTTCTCCTCCACATTCTTCTGCCATGATGTTCAACTTCACTAAAGGCTCAAAGCAATGTGGCCAAGTGACCATGGACTAAAGCCTCCACAGCTATGAGACAAAATAAAATTTTCCTCATTTTAAAGTATTACCCCAGGTTTTTTGTCACAATGACAGAAAGCTAACACAAACAGGGAAATAACTAAATATTAAAAGAAATAATAACATTCATATATATGGTATTATAGCAGCATCAATGCTGTGTAGCAAAATGGTAATAAAATGTGCCTATATTAGCCAGGCGTGGTGGAGTACATCTGTAATCCCAGTACTTGGGAGGCTGAGACAGGGGGATTGCAGTTTTGAGGCCAGCCTCAGAAACTTTGTGAGGCCCATAGCAACTTAGTGAGAGCCTGTTTCAAAATAGAAAATAAAACAAGGCTGGAGGTATAGCTTGAAGGTAGAATGCCCATGCTTTTAATACCTAGTAACATACATACATACACACACACATACACACACACACACACACACACACACACACACACACACACAAACACACATATTTCTCCTGGAGAAATCATGAAATTATGGTCTTAATCCCTTTCAGCATGTGTTGTTAAAGAAGGTAAGAGGGAAAAGAAGGAGGAGAAGAGGAGATTTTTTTTGAAAAAAGAAGAAAATAGTTGGAGACAAGCTGAACAATTTTCACCAAAAAAGTTAAAGAGGAAGAACAGGACCTCATCTAAAAAAGAAATTAAAGGCATTCAAAGATCATAGAAAATGGTAACTGGTTTATGATTGTAGGCTGTCAGAACTGGGAGGGCACATCTACTTTAATATCTCTCCCTCTCCCCACCATTCCTCTGCCTCCCCTTTTCATCTCTTTAACAGATGAGGGAACTGAGATCCAAAAGGGTGATACAATCTGCCCCAAATGAAACAGTTGTGGGGCAGAGCTAAGGCTAAAAATCTAGATATCTTGATCTCTAGCTCAATTTTCCTTTTACTTCAGTGAGTGGGGACAATGAAATACAACAATGCCACAAAAAAATAAATGGATTACAAATTATGGGATATATACACAATGAAATTCTACTTAGCAATAAAGAACAAAAATACATAATTTGCAGGAAAATGGATGGACCTGGAGAACATTATGTTAAGTGAGATTAGCTAGTCGCAGAAAGTGAAGGGTCATACATTTCCTCTCTTATGTGGAAGCTGGGGAGTAATCAAGATACAAAAGGGACTTTAGATAAAGGAGAAGAAACCCCAGTGGAGCAATGGAGGGGGTTTAGGGGAGGGGAGGTGAGGGATAATTAACAAAGGGGACACTTCCATTGACATTATATACATTTATGAAGTCATCAATGCCAATCTCAATATCATGTATGGGAAGGGGAGGGAGCCGGTGGGAAAGCTCACCAAGTGCAGTGTGCATGTATGTCCCTACCACTCTGAACTACATCATAATGTAGAGAATACAATGCAGCAATAAAAGTATATTAAAACAGCGACAACAAAAAATAAAACAAACAAACAAAAGTACAGATCATGGTTAAGCCCCTACTGCCTAGACTGGAAGTCCCAACAGCCAGACTTTTTAGTGTGTGTCTAAATTGGAAGCACACAAAGATTATAAAAATTACATCTATTTCCCTTCTGTTAATTTGCACATAAGAAGTACCGAGTAAATATCGCCTACATAAGCAATTGGATTGTTGTTGAATTTCACCCAGGCTTGATTCTTTGGTCAGTCCTCTGATGGTGCAATCACTATGACCCTCGACCCATCAGTTGCCTTGAACGTCTGTCTCATTCCCCATGATGGTCACAAACCCAGATCACTTGCACCCTGGAGAACAGCGGGGGATAGTCACACACTGAGCACACTCCACTCTAACCACTGGCCCTTGATAGATTCAGACAGTTGCTCCTAATTAATGTTCATAAATTCTTTTTTCTCCTAATTAATCCTCTGGAAAATTCCACATTAAATTTGTTGCTGACCTGCTCCCCCCTCCCCCCTTTTTCCCCTATCCTTATGTCTGGTTCCATCTGCTGAGCCAATAGCCCCATGGATTATTTTATGGAGAAACTTGGAGCCATTTTCCTTTTTCTCTCCCGTAAAATATCTATGTACATCTTTGGGCATATTCCTATATACACATATGTATTCATCCTCTTACTTAGAAGAATTGCTACATCTGCCTCCTGGTTCTGTTTCCCCTCTCTATTTTCAAACCTCCCACTTTCCTCAGCCTTAAGATATTTTTATATCAGTAAGCCCTTATATCTGATTTATTAAAAACTATTTATTGATCAATTCTTCTATCTTCAAAAATGTCCAGGCCTCCACCCCCTTGAGGAAAGCAGCCTTGAGCTCTGGCCCTTGGAAGTACCTGAACCCTCAATACTGAAGTCATTGCTGTCGTTCATATCCTTTGCAAGCCTGTTCCATTCTCCTGAGCCTCAGCCAGATCCTGTTCAATGCTATTAAAGACCGCTCCAGGTCAGCTCAGTTAGTGTAAGAAAACCTTACGTTTAGTACTATCTTCTATTTTTGTAGTTTTGACTTGTTCTGCCTTGATTTCATTTTCCTAGGTTCTCCGGCCTCCTTTTACGTTTGTATGTACTCCTGTAGTCCTCTCCTTGGGTTCTCCTTGCTTCAGTCAAGTACTGTTATGGTTCAAGTTGGCATTTCCATCTAACAGATATTCTTCTGTCTCTGCGTCAGCACTCCCATGCTCATGGAATTAATGGACTTGCTTTCTGCTCAGGCACTTCCCAAGCAGCTTGGGATTAGCTGACTGCCTGCCCAGACCGTCATTATCTCAATGTCAGTGACTACAGTGGCCTTCATACAAGGTTCCTACTGGTAGATTTGGAACAAAAATGGGAGATTGAGCTTCCGAAAACACACTCTGTGTTTACACCCTCCCTGTCTCCAAAATTCTTTGCTGCCATCTCATGATGTACTGTGAAGGATAGTTTAAGTCCCTCAGCCTAGAATTCAAAGTTTCCGCATCTCTAGTCTCCTCACATCTCTCATCAACATAAATGTACTTCTCTAATTAGACTCATCTCCCCAGACCTGCCACTTGATTTTCACTGCAGCACTTTTGATTATGCCATTTCTCTCCACTTTTAAGTCAATCATAGAACTCTATCCTATCTGCATCTTACCCATATAATGTCAAAACAATCCTTCGCGCGTGTGTGTGTGGTGTGTGTGTGTGTGTGTTTTACTGGGGATTGAACCCAGGAACATTCTGCCTCTGAGCTACACCCCAGCCCTATTTTATTTTGAAACCCTAATCTCGCTAAGTTGCTGAGGACCTCACTAAGTAGTTGAGGCTGGTTACAAACCTGGGATCCTCCTGTCTCAGCCTCCCAAGTACTGGGATTACAGGCATGCACAATCATGACCAGCTCAAAGGGCCAGATAGATACTTCCTTAACTTGATAAAAGATTTTACCTTAAACCAAAAATCAATATAATAATTAATGGTAAAATTTAAAAGTAATTTTATTAAAAATTGGAAGAAGACGAGGATGCTAGCTATTATCAGTGCTATTTAATGCTATGCTTGATATCTATATTGAGAGATCTCTATTTTAGAAAGGAGGAGCCAAAATATCTTAATTTGCATATTTTGTGATTGTCACCTACTCAGACAATCCAACAGAATCAAATGGAAAAAGTTGTAGAATCAATAAGGCCTGCAAGATTGCTGACTATAAAATATAAATGGCTGCGCATGGTGGCACAAGCTTGTAATCCCAGTACTTGGGAGGCTGAGATCGGAGGATCTGGGTTCACGGCCAGCCTCAGCTACTTAGTGAGGCCTTCTGCAACTTAGTGAGACCCAGTTTCAAAATAAAGAATAAAAAATAGGGCTGGGGGTGTAGCTCGGAGGTAGAATGCCCTTGGGTTCCATCCCCAGTATCACACACAAAATATATATATATATAAATAAAATCAATAGATGTTTTATGCACCTGTAGTGACCAGTTCAAAAGATATAGTGAAAAAAATGAAATTGTTCACAATAACAAATATGCATATATTACATTTGTGTATAACATAGAATAAATTTCATGAGAAATGTGCAGGTCTTATCTAAAGGAATCTGCAAACTTTTAATGAAGACTGTCATATCCACCATTCAATTCTCAACTTCCACCTTCCAAAATTTCAAAACCAAGATGAAAATATTCTTTCTCATCTGAACTCCTATATTTTTTTGTGGATAACACTCAACTAATTCCTAATTGCATAGCTCTTCAAATTTGATATTCTTAAAACCAAAGAGTATGCTATTTGTACAGTGGTTATAATGTAACTCTGGTTACCTTAATCACTTTAGCTTTCCTTTCTGATCTATAAAATGGTAACTATAAGAATTTACATAGCACCAGATCACTATATGGAATAAATGAATAATTCATAATTAATGATATTAGTAATTTATTCTATATTAAATAATATTTGATAATTATGAAAATAATTTTTTACTTTTTATATTAAATTTATAAGTTCCTAGTATACAAGTTGGCACACAATGAGAGCCCTTAATAAATGGTAGTCCTTGTGGTAACTGTACAAGGTTACACATAATTGGCCAGTGTTCCCAGTAGTAAAGAATGAATGATCCTTCTGATTCAAGGGAAATAGAAAACACACAGGAATGGCAACTCAGATCTAAAGAAAGTGAGAACCCAGAAGTACAACATGGTCAAGGTCTGAGAATCAGGAGAACACATACATGGAAGTGTGAGGTTGCTGCAGAGTATAATTTCTGGGGAAGAATGGAGTCAATGGGTACTCCAGAGACCAGAAACTAGGTGTAACCACGGGAAGAGCCCTGTGTGCATTTAAAAGAACACTGTACTTATACCAGTAGAAAGATGAATATATCCAGAGAGGTGATAGGTCAGGTTTGCTCCTGTTCAAGGAACTAATCCTACAGAAAGATTAAGGATAGCAGCTCTCAAAAGAATCCGAAGGTGAGTGTGGTGACAGCAGGTGAGACATCAAACCCATGCCTATGCAGGAGCAGAGTCAAAATGCTTTGAATGAACGCTTTGCACTTTCACAATAAGTGAGATAACCTAGAGGGTTCTTGATTTACGGTGTTATGAAACAGTTGCTTATTATCAACTGATTTACGAGCCAAGTTCCAATTACAGAATATTTGTTCCACATGAGCTTAAAAAAAAGGTATCCTGAATCAAGCTTGTTAGCTAGTTTGACTTCAGGAAAAAATAATTTTTAAAATCGTGATTTACCATATTGCTTCAAAAAGCATTTAGGGCAGAAAAATTGATATTTTTATTCTCAGCATGGTAAATTTATTAAACCTCATCACAAAAACAAATGAAAAGCCTCATATAAATTATAAAATGTACATTATTTGACATATTTCTAAATATGTTACAATCTTTAGTGTTTTCAGACACATTTGTACTATTATGTTAGCCAAGCTCTTTTCAATGTTACTGTCTACAACACCAACTATCTAGACATGATCAAGTTAGAAGGATTCAAGAGAACCTTTACAATGTTTACAATATCATCTACCAATCTATTTTCTGTCTCTCTCTTGCATATATAAAAGGCTACTTCCATTGGGCTAGTCTAATATTTTTTTTAAAGGAATCTAATGTAAACCAAAAAACACAATCTTCATCATACTATTAAGGTCACCTGAGAATGTTGTCATCTGACTACCTTTAAAATAATAAACATCTTTCAACATAGGTTCAAATCTTTTTTTTTCCAGATAATCACAAGCATAGCAATCATCCAAGAAGGTCCAGAAGAATTTGATGGATTATAAAGAAGTACTGTGATGAGCTACAGTGGGGGTATTTTTGGAATATGAAATAGAGAAAATAGAGGGTAATCCAACTGCCTGAAAGGTTTAGCTAAAACTCTTTAGTGCTATGCCAATAACTATGCACAAGAGATCTCTAAATATACAATGTGGAGAAATGAGATGAAAAGAGTTTAAAAGACAAGTTAAAATGTATATACTAGTACAAAGCAACACGAATTCAGAAAGGACAGTGGCCCTCTCTGCTGAAGACCTGGGTTAAAACTGCAACCCTTGACACTTACTATTTGTGTTATTTGAGTGGGTTATTTATCCCCTAAATCCTCATCCATACATTGTTTGACAGTAATCTTTACCTCCTGAGTTGTTTTTGAGGATTAAAAGTAGTGATTCATATAGAAAAACATTGGTAAATTTTACTAATTAATGATACATAAATAATACACACACTAAAAAATGTTTGTGTGTGAGTTTTTCAATGCCATAGAAGACTTTTTCACTGCAAGTTTGTCCAGTGAATTGACTAAGCTTTTATGAAGTTTGGAACCAGGTCTATCTTTTTAACTTGGGGTCTAATCCAATTCCTTTGCTTTCTGTAAGTATTTACTGAGTGAAAAAATAATAAATTAATGAATGAGTAAATGAACAAATTACTACTAATTACTACAAGTAGGAGTTCAACAGAAGGCAGAGTTTCTAGAAGGAAAGCTTAGAAGTAAATTGGATTACCCTCACGCTTACAGTTTGTTTTGTTTCCTCATGGCTTTTTACAAGGATTGCCTAAATTCAAAGACTGCAGAGACCCTAACATCTGTATAGTAAAAAGTGGAAGCCCTGCCGTTCAGCTGTTGAACATTTATAACAAAGAGTAAGCAAGAGGATGTGGTTCATAGCCCAGGGCACTCCCACTCACAAAATTCTCCAAGTCATCTTCTGTGTTTCTTAGTAACTTCATGCTTTCAAGGATAGCCATGTTAATCTGTATGATGCTTATCAAAACAGGCACAAAAACAGACTGAGCCACTACACACCCAATGAAGAGCTAATCACGTATCTTGGAAGATTAATGAGATTTCTCCACAGGAGCATGTTGGTCAATCAGAGGCAGCAGGACAGAAGAACTGGGGCTAGTGGTATTATTTACCTCACAAATGCTTCTTCCCCTGTCCCCCTTGGGCAGGAAATGATCTTAGAAGTCTGAGTCTTTGCTGTGTGGCCTGTTTTGTACTGGACCCTGTAGTAAGAGAAAAGGAATAGTAAAAGAAAAACAAAACAAAACAAAACAAAAACAAAAACCACAAGGCTTCAAGGGACTTATATAGTAAAGACAAATGTGAATGAAAAAAATATACAAACCCTATGCAAAAACTAAAGAGAGTATAGTATGGAGGTTAAATGCACCAACTTTAGAGTCTAATTGATCAGGGTGAGAATCCTGGTTCTACCACTTACAGAGTGACCATATTAATGTCACTTAAAATTTCTACGCCATGGTTCCCACGGGGGCGATGCTATCTCAGAGTGACTTGAGCACTGAAGACAACAACACATGGTGCCATTTGGAGAAAGAGTTCAATATGACAGCTATGCTTTTTATGTTAAGATGATCTTAGTTTTGGAAATAAAACCTCTCTTTGTTCTGCGTCAAAATCCATTAGTGATAATTTTGCCTTTCCTTAACTTTTCAAATGCTTGAACATTGAGAGTTGAATAGTTGCTAACTGGGAAAATAGATGAACCAGAGGAAAAAAGAGACACAGAGGGGCCATTGCTGGGAGAGGAAGAGCTCTGCTTTTCATTTTCTGATTAAGTCTTGTCTGAAAGTCACTGGGTGGCTCATGTTCCCTAACCTGCAGTGTGGACTTGGCGCTGGGCGTCCAGGGGTCTAAGGTCACTCACTTTCCAGCTTTGTAACACTGGACAAGTTCTTTACTTCCCTGAGCTTAGTGTCCACCTCTGTAAAATGAGAATTCCAATGCTACCTAATACAGAGAGTCATCGGGTGTTTAAATGAAATTAGTGTGTAAAATGCTTAACACAGTGCTTGGCAGATCTAAGCATTCAATAAAATTAGATCATAATGATAATGATAATAGCAAGTAGGCCACCTTGTAATTTGAATAAAAAAATCTAATGTCACTGAAGAATTCCTTATAAGGACTTAAAACAGCGAATTCAAACTGAAATGAAGTATTATTGGCATACATATTTCATAGCAGACAAAAATTGATACTAATTTGGGTAAAGGTTCTTATAAATTGTGATAGGCAATAAGCTCCTATTTGCTGTCTGATGTCCCCCAAATTTTCCATTATTTTCTTCAACCCCTCCCCCACAATGAGCTTTTGGTTAACTATTTTCCTCCTGATTTTTTTTATGATGAGACATTTGTCAAATATTTTATACTTAATTAAATGTCATCACATAAAACATATTTTATTTTCAAATAACTTTAAACTCCAGGCACTAACTATGAAACTTGTGGGAAGGCTGGACTGTCTGGTGATGTGACAGACATCAAGTAACAAGAACACTTGGGCAGGACAGAACTTAGGCTGTAATTAAAGAGAAGTCACCACTCATTGAGCACCTTCTTCATAGTGGGTACTATGCTAGGCTCTGCACATATTTAATTGAATTCTTGTAACAACTCTGAAAGGGGGATACATTATGTTCTTATCTGCAAAGCAGTCTTTGAGATGTGAAACACTTTAAGATCAGAGTTAAGAAACAGCAGAGTCAGGGCTAGACCCTAACTCTGTCTGACTTCAACTTCAAAGCCTGCCCTCTCCTCCTTAAGCCTCACTGCCTCTCCCCAGAAAACTAGGCACCCACCCAAGCCCATAGGCAGGGACCACAGTGACCTGCTGGACACAACAGGACCCAGGCACCACCGGGAAGCTCCCTGCCCCAGCAGGATTAGCAGTGGTGCCAGCAGGCCTGGTCTGCAGGTGAGGCTCATAGGAAATCTAGCTTTAGCCAGCTGGCAGGACAAAGACCCAGGGGCAGGTAGAACCCGACATAGAGAGATGTAAATTAACGTATTTGATCCAGGAGCTTTCAAGTGGTATTACTGCCCACAGTCCTGTTTTGCTTTATTTTGTTTTGCTGTTAACAGTAACACCTATTTTTCAAATGCACAGTTCTGTGTTTCCCCTTTATAAATAAATATATAAATAAGAGCTCAGATGTTCTGGTGTGGGATCAAGGTACATTGAATTAGGGCCTCTAGGCTCTTTACTGGCTGCGGATGGGTGGTTCTGATGACACATTTGTGGATCCATAAGGCCCGCAGGAGTCATTTGAAATCACGGCATTGCTTATTAATTATTGTTTCTCAGAGTGTGCACAAGGATCAAATGTACCATCTGTGCAATGCAGAGTCCCATTCCCCAACCTAGATCTTCTATTTGAGGGAATTCCTACCAATGATCTGGAAGACTTGCATTTCTTGCCATGGTCCAAAAAACTCATAGGCTATTCATTTTTCTTTCTTTTTAAAAATAAAAGTACAGCTTGAAAGATTCAGAACTCAAAGAGCTGCATCCCTCAGAAGGTTTTTTAACACCAAAGCCTGCAACTTGGTGACAGCCTCTCCCTGCTGAGGCGGCTTGCTTCCGCCTCTTGACCTGCAGTGACTGACAGTGAGGCCATCTGCCGAGTGGCAGTTCTTCCAATATCTAACAGAATGATAAAAAGTACAGGCAGGCAAAAGTTGTCACGATAAAGAGTAAGGTTAAATGATTCTGAAAATTCCAACATGCATTAGTCTCCTCCCCTAATTATAGCTTTCATGGAATATTTTACAGAAAAAAAATCTTCAGCTTTGCCCTGCCAGAGTCTCCGAGAAACAGTGTATTAGATGCTCTGGGCACGGAGTTCAGGACTCTGCATCTTCATTAGCTCACCAGGTGATCTTGAGCACACCAGTACTGGAGAATCAGCCGCCTGGCTTTCCTGCTCACAGTGCGGCCTACAGAGCAGCAGTAAAGTCCTTCCCTGGGTGCTTCTTGGACATACAGAATCCCAGGCCCCACCCCAGATCTGATGAGTCAAATTTGTGTTTTTAACAAGATTCCCATGTGGTTTACTGGCACATTAAAGTTCAAGAAGCACTGGCCTAGAAGAGGCAAAGCTGACCCTTCCATCTGGAGTGGGAAGGTGCAGAGGAGGGGAGCCTGGACACACATTCTCCGTGGCACACCTGGTATGCTCAGTCTCCAGTATAGCGCTCCAGCAAAAGTCCTACAAACAAGAGGCCACTTAGTTGCTTGTTGCTTACCCGCTCTCTTATTCCATCATGTCCTGGCAAGAATTCTTCTTCCCTGAGGAAAAAAATTCTAACATTTGCTATTAAGTAACAAACCATTTCTTCATTGCCTCTGCGGTCCAGACAGTAGAAGGAGGCCATTGCCCAGCCCCCACCATTCCCACACCCAGAGGCCTGGCCCCTACTCCTCACCCCTTTCTGCCTGCCTCTCTGCTCCTAGATCCCATTTTGAATGTAGACAATGAATCTGATGTTGCCACTTTGATAAGTATCCCTAGATGGCTGGACTGTGGCTATGTCACATTTCACAGCCCCTCAAGGACAGCCACTGTGCTGTGTGAGGTGCTACAATAGCAATTGTCTTTACCCTACAGGGGATGGGGAGTCACTCTGTGTCCCCATCTTCCTGGATGTGGCCCGTGTTCCTGCTCAGATAAGGGAGCAAGAGAAGCTGGGAAGAAGGGTCTCTGTTGCCTTAGGGTTCAAAGGTAAACAGCTCCCCCCATGCACGCACACACACGCGTGCGCGCACACACACACACCTGGTTCTCCCTGGATTTTTTTATTTTCTGACTAGGAAGGATTTCAGTCGCTCACCGTGTTTGCAACACCATGTTTGTCAGTCTTTATGGTGCTCTACTCCCTTGCAGGTGCACCCTTTCTATTTAGGATGTGGTCAGGTAGGGCAGCATCAGGCCTCTTCCTGCTACGCGCATCCTTTCACAGAGGGGTGGGAGAGAAGATGTCCACGTGGCACTGAGCTCATTTTCATGGCTGTCTTGGGGAACCGTGAAGTTGCAGGAGGAGCTCCTCCAGAGAGCTTTCCATCATGGCCACGTTGAAGCCACCAAGTCAAGCCATGCTTAACCACATGTACATTTAACTCCCTTGGCTGAGGCATTGAGAGTTCTGTGTTTTGAGGTGCTGCTGCTGCTACTGCTACTGCTGCTGCTAATGATGATGATTTGGAGTTCCCTATGTGACTCTTACATGGTCACACCTTTTCCCTTTCTTTTACCCTGCACACCTCCTATTGGTGCCACAGCCTAGCATGGACATGTCCCCTAGTTGGATAGATTTAGTGATTTTGTCCACTCTTTTTTCTCAGTCATTTCCATAAAAAGGTCCAAAAACTTTGGATGATCTGTTTCTACAACAACAAGAAACTGCCCAGTTGCACACTGTGAGGACTCTACATGGATTTGTTTTTAAAATTGACTCAAACCACTTTCTGCAGACTTTCTGCAGATAACCATAATCTTGAAATTCCTAAGAACTAACTCAACTTCTGAGGAGTAAAGGGACCACAGGCCTCTACTGAAGTTTCACCATGAGGTAACTTGAGTCAGTGTGACACACTAGACACATGGAATCCAGTCCAATTTCCCCAACCTGGCTTTTCTAAATGCATCTCCTGAAATTTCACTTTATTCCCTTATCATTCTTTTATTTTTGCATTTCTTCCTTCAACAAATGTTCACAGGCCCTCTACTAGGTACCACAGATTCAAAGCTAGCCTCATGGAGCTAACAGTGTAGAGGAGAAGGTAAGCAGTCATCAAAAACTCACAATACACAATCACAAGGAAGGAAAGAGACACCGTTCCAGGATAGCCTGTTACAACACAGTATGACTGTGCCTTTCTACATGATGTCAGGCTCCATGGGAAGGTGGAGCTCTATAACATTTATTGGCACAATTGGACAAGTAGGACAAAACTGCTGCTCTGAATCCTGCTGAACACTTGCATCTGTGCATTGCAGAACATTCGCCGAACACAATAGATAGTTAGCACCTGGTGAAGACAGATGAACTTGTGGGCCAGGAAGCTGCGATCATCTTCCCAGCCTCAGTGTAGGCCTCTTCACTGTATTGTCACTGTATGGAGCTCTGCCTGACAGCTGCCAAGATCGCATCAACTATAGGAACAAAGCAACCTGACAGTATAGAAGCACTAAAGAAGAAGGTACCAACTTTGAATGATCTCATACAAATACAACTCTCCTGCCGCTCTTCGCTTCAGGTGACTGGGCAGGTCTCAAAATAATCTTCAATCAGTTATAGCTCAGTTTTAAAATGGATTGAGAGAAGAAGCCTTTCCAAATTAATTTGCCCTTTAGTCCTTTAGTAAAGCTACTAAAAGCAAGAGGATTTGTTAGAGGGAAGTGCTATAAATGACAAGGGCGAGCACTCGATGTCCAGGGCTGGGACTGGACAGCAGGCAGCTGCTGCCTGTCCTCATCGATGCACACGTCAGGTGGGCATTACCCTCATTATGCACATTTTAGTTATAAGTATGAAAGCCCAACCCAAGTTCACTCTTTCAAAATGGTAGCTTATCAGTTCATGTGTTTGAAAAGTCCAGGAAAGGGTCTGGTTCCTGTCAAGGGCTAAAAGGAGGAGAGCTGGGCCTGGCCTCTTGTCTACTGCATTGGCCTCACACTGAGACAGGCTTTATCCTCAGCGTGGTTCCCAGAAGTTCCAGGCTTAGACCTTCTAAAGATGGGATGAAGACAGATCCTCCCCTCAGTAATTCCAGAGAAACCCTGGGGAAGCATTCTCCTTGGCTCAGTTGGTCATATACACATTCCTAAGCCAGTAACTCTGAATAAGGCTGCCTTCCATTTTGCTTAGGTTCTCTGATTTCTGCTGGAGCCTGGGATTGATGCCAGGCCCACTCTACTCCATAGCTGAGAGTGATATGGACAGATACTCACAGTGAAAGCCGGGGAACTATTAACAGGCCAGGCAATCGAACTGGAAAAACAAAAACAACATATGTCTTTACTATCTGCTAGTGTTAAAGACTTACAAGAGAATGGATGATATGTAGATAAGATGTAGATAAGAACAAGAGGGTTTTTCTGTTTTTCTTTCTTCCTTTTCTTGGGGTACTGGGAATTGAATTTGAGCTACACCTCCAGTCTCCCTTATTTTTTGTTTTGAAACAGAGTCTCACTAGGTTGCTGAGAATCTCCCTATGTTGCTGAGCTGTCCTTGAACATGCGATCCTCTTGTTTCAGTCTCCCAAGTACTAGGATTGCAGGTGTGTACCACTACTCCTAGCTAGAATAAGAGGGTTTTCTGGGTGGGTGAAAAAAGAATCAGGCTGCTCATCTGGAAAAAAATTTGTTACTTAGGATAATATAGTGAAAATTATATCAGACAAGACCCTGAAGGAAATATTTAAAAAGTCAAATAACATTCTTCTTTAATGGAGGGCAAATGTGATAACCTAATTAGGTTTATCTAATTCTCATTTCACGAAGACTCACACTCAGTAGACACTCAATAAATATTTTTATTTGATTCCTATGATTTTATTCTCAGAGTGAAAATTAATCTCCATGTAATTGTAAGAGAAATAATTAAGGAAGCAGAGTTATTGCTAAAATGCCTAATCAATAAAGCCTGCAGGTGTCCTTTCAATTAGAATAGGAAATTAATGAATTCTCATTTTCTCTCAATTTACTACACAGCATAAAATTTCTCCCAGACTTTGAAAAAATTCATTTTGTTTTCATAGGAAGAGAAAGAACACAGATATTTGAAGACATTACCAGGACTTTATCCCATGTGTCTAAGTAGGCTCATATCTAAAAGCAGGACTGAATGACATGAAAAATTACCCACTGTAAAGTTTTCTCTCTCCTCAACATTAACTACCTAAGCATACATACAAAATCAACTGGCTCAGCCACACTGGATCCTATCACATTTTCTAGCATCTGTAAGTATAAATAAATATTTTTTGAACTGAGAGATGAGATAATAAAGGCTGAAAAGGGCAAACTGATCATTTCAAGGCCCAGGACTATTCAGTCATTTGGAGGCAGGTACATTCAAAACAATGTTGTTGGGGACCAATGAGTTTTGGATTAAAATATCTTCTCTATCACTTGGAGGAAATCAGTTAATACCTCTGAGCTTCAAATCCCTCCTCAGTATAAAACGAGTGATAACACTTATGTTAGGAGTTATGAAGATTTGACGACATATTTTATACAAACCTCAGGACAGAGTACAGCCTCAAAAATGGTTGCCATGTTTTAGATTTATATTCTTCAAACTATTCATAAAGTTTAGTATTTATAAACATTTTTCAATGCCTCCAAATGACCCTTGTATCCAGACATTATATCTACCACACACTAGGTCAAAACTAGGTTAAGTAAATCTTTGTATGCAGAAAAAAGAGACTTGAACAAAGGAAAGTCTGAGTTGTCAAGCAGAATTAGGTTAGCTATTGATGACTCTTAACCATATCCCTGAAATAGTTACATATGTGATATTTATGGATAGATATATTTCATATATATTATACCACACACACACACACACACACACACACACACACACACACAAACACAATGCTGGCCTCATAAAATGAATTCAAAAGTGTTTCTTCCTCTTCAATTTTAACAAAATTTGAGAAGGATTGGCATTAATTCTTCATTAAATGTTTGGTAGAATTTAACAATGAAGCCAAGCCGCCTTCTTGTCCAGGAGTATTTTTGTTGGGAATTTTTGTTTTGTTTTTTAAAATTACTGATTCAGCCTCATTATCCATTTGTTGAGCTTTTGTAGTTCATCATGAATCCATCTTGGTATATTGCATGTGCCTAGGAATTTGATAACTTACGTTTCTCCTTATCCAATATGTTGTAAAAAATCATTCATAGTAGTCTCTTACAATCTTTTGTAGTCCTGACATGTCATTTTTAATATCTCTTCTTTCATTTCTGGTTTTATTTATTTGAGTTTTTCTTTTTTTTTCTTAGTTTAGCAAAAGGTTTGTCAGTTTTAATTGTCTTTTCAAAAAAAAAACAATCCTTTTTGTGGATCGTTTCTATTGTTTTTCTAGTCTTCATTTCATTTATTTCTGCTTTGATCTTCCTTAGTTCCTTCCTTTCTCGGCTGAGTTTACTCTTTATCTTCTAATACTTGATGTGTAAAATCAGGTTGTTGTTTTCAGAGCTATCTTCTTTTGTTGATGTGTGCATTTATCTCTATAAACTTACCTCTTTGAATTGCTTTTTCTGCATTTTTAAATCTCCAGATTTTTCTTTTTAATTTCCTCTTTGACCCAATTGTTGTTCAGGAGCATGTTGTTTAATTGTCAATTTGGAGATTTTCCGATTTTCCTCCTTTTATTGACTTCTAGTTTGAGGTAGGAAAGATCCTTGATATGATTTCTCTTTAAAAATTATTTATTTACTTATTTTTTATAACTTTATTGGTGCATTATTGTCTCACATCATAATATAGTTCATAGTGATAGTGACATATTTCAACCTTCTTAAATTAATTAAGACTGTTTTGTGGACTAATAGAGTATCTGTCCTCAAGATTGGTCCACGTGTAGCTAAGGAGCATGCGTATTATATTGTCAAATGGAATACTAGGTCTATCTTGCTAAAGTGTAGTTCTATTCTAATGTTAGCTTATTGATTTTATGTCCTGATGATAGACTGGACATAAAATCAATTTTCTAGTGCTGGAAATAGGGTATTGAAGTCTCCTACTATTATTATATTGCTATTTTCCTTTCAGTTCTGTTAATATTTGCTCATATATATATATATGTGTGTGTGTGTGTGTGTGTGTGTGTGTGTGTGTGTGTGTATTGGTGTTTGCTGCCTATTTATAATTTTTATATCCTCTTGTTGAGTTGTTCCCTTTATCGTTATATGATGACATTTTGTCACTCAGTATAATTTTAACTTAACATCTATTTTGTCTGCTATAAGTATATCTACTCACTTCTTTTGGTTTCCATTTGCATGGAATAAGTTTTTCCATCTGTTCATGTTCAGCTTATGTATGTCCTTAAAGCTAAAGTGAATTTTTTCTAGGCTTTTGTTTTTAATCTATCCAGCCATTCTATATTTTTTTATTGGAACATTAAATTGATGCACATTTAAGGTAATTATTGATAATTAAAAACATACTCTTGCCATTTTATTTATTTTCTCTGTTTTATAGCCATTTGTTCCTTTCTTCCCCTTTTGCTGTCTTCCTTTGTTTTGGGATGATATTTTTGGGGGGTTATGGTGTGTTTTGATTCCTTTTTCTTTATTTCTTTTTTATCCATTATAGGTTTTTGCTTTCTGGTTACCAAGAATCTTACAGAAAAATCTTATATATAATAATCTATTTTAAGCTGACAAAAAAATAACTTCAACCACTCATGAAAACCCTACACTTTTACTTCTTCCCACATATTTTATGTTATTGAAGTCACAATTTACTTTTTATAATGTTTATTCCTTAATTAAATATTGTCATTTAATTATTTTTAATACTTTTGTCTTTTAACCTTTAGAGTAGAAGTAAAAGTGATTTGTCCACCACCATAAAAATACTCTCAAGTATTCTGATTAAACTATATATTTACCTTACTGGTGAGTTTTATACCTTCATGTGTTTATGTTTTCATGTTAATAATTAGCATCCTCCAGTTTCAACTTGAAGAACTCTCTCTAGTATGTCTTGTAAGGCAGGTCCTGTTGTGAGGGATTCCCTCAGCATGGCGATGTGTTCTAAGCTCTATTCATAAGGTTAATTTATGACCAAATTTGTTCATTTCTTTTTCCTTGGAGCTGGAAAAATATAAATTCTGATAGGTATAGGCAATTTCTGCCATGTAACCTTAAAAACTAGGCCCTCACCTGGGATATGTCTATACAGGGTCACAATAAAAAATGACTTTGATGGGTCATGGTGGCACATGCCTGTAATCCCAGAATTTGGGAGACTAAGATAGGAGGATTGCAGGTTTGAGGCCAGCCTCAGCAACTTAGCAATTCAACTTAGCAATGCAACTTAGTGAGATCCTGTTTCAAAATAAAAAATAAATTAGGGCTGGGGGCTGTAGCTTGGAGGTAGAATGCCCCTGGGTTCAATCCCCAGTACCAAACAGATACACACACACACACGCGCACACACACACACACACACACACACACACACACACACACACACAGATTTCAGATGTCCTGAAGAATAATGAGAGTAATTTCTTAACATTTTCTTAGAAGGTATAATTTAAAGGTTTCATGCAGTGTTGCACACAAAAATGTTTCCTGACGTTAGTTTTTATACAAATGATATAATCCCAACCACTACTAAAGATTCCTCCCAATTTCTATTATCCATGATTTTCCATCTTTACTGCTCATCCCTTATTGTCTGTATCTGGGTGTAACTTCTCCATTTGTAGGACCCCATGTGACCACCTACATCCAATTGTCAGGGAAACCCTTTTCTCTTTTGACTCCTCTCTCTTTTTGATCTCATGACCTGTTGTTTGTTTACCTCTATTGCTTCTCTGCTCTCCTTTAATATCTCGCTTGTCCTTGTGTTCATCCTGCACCTGGTTGTGAGTGGAGGGCAATGAGGAGCTATGGATAAAGGCCTCGCCACGATCTAATCTAACCTCAGGGTGGATGACCCTATGACAAGACCTGTCCTACCACCAAGATACGCCTATTTTTGTACTAATCCAAGTTCTCTTATCAGGTAGGATCTCCTTCCCTGGCTTGAGTTACATCATCAAAGGACTGTCTTAGCTGACCTAGCTAAATATATGCCAGGCTCAGGAGAAGAAAATATCCATCCCTTTATGCAAAGAGGACATATTTTCAAGGGTGTTTAGGCCAAAGATTGATGAAGTCTCCTCTACAATTTATAGCATAGTTTCAATGGGGAAAATGCAACCACAGTTCAAAATAATTGATTTACACACAAACTTTTGGAATTTAAGCCTGTGAAGTGCCTGTAGCTCTAACTGAATTTTTGTCATTGCTTTGGAAAACTACATCTTTGACTGTATTGTGTTGATGAAGGAGGTAGAACTTTTAGGCAGGGCAAGCTTCAGGGTCTTGCCAGTGAAATGAAGGGAACAAGTTAAAAAATGAAAAAAAAGAAAAAACCTTCACAAAAGCAGTAAAGGTGTTTGGTTGAATGATATAGATCTCACAGTTCTAGAGACCCTATCCATAAATCAAATAAGAAATTGAACTCATTCTTTCAGCACAAATAAATTATGGGTTGAGGTGTTAATAGTCACTGCTCTCTGATACTCTTTTTGAAATATTATGTAAATAGCAGGAAAATATATTCAGTTCAGTTTTCATATTTTTATTTACTCATGGTGATAGATGATAGATAGATGATAGATAGATGATAGATAGATAGATGATAGATAGATAGATAGATAGATAGATAGATACAGATAGATAACAGCGTGCCAGTGTGCCTGGATTATGTCTGGCTTCCCCAAGGCAGCACCTGCCCCAAGGCTACTCTCAGCACTTTACTGCAATCACATTCCCAAGCATTTCCTTCAAAAACCTACAAACCCAATTCTGTGAAACCAGAACCAAATGAAGATTTTAGCAGACTCTTGCTAAATAAGGAGAAAGACCAGTAGAGTAGTGGAAGGGGATTGTGGAAGGAAGGCCAGAAGGGAAAAGGAAAGCTTAATAAAAGAAAGAGTTCAAATAATGCTCTGTCCATATATGAAGGTATCACTACCAATCTCACTAACACGTACTAGGAGGGGGATGGAATACGTGGGATCCAGAGGGACTCACACCAAGCGCTGTGTGCATGCGTGCTTCTATCACATTGAACCTCACTATGAGGTATAATTACAATGTACCAATAAAAGTGTATTTTTAAAAAGTAGAGGGGAGAGTTACTGTGTGCATCCCTCAGTAAAATGTTACACCAATTCCCTTTAACCAGTTAGGTTCCCTGTTCTGCTTTTCCTCCCCACTCTTGACTGCTCTTCCTCAGCCCTTTTAAACACTTTCCCAACTCTATACGCCATTGCCAGGCCCACATTGTTCCAACTAGAGCAGTCCTGCAGTCCCTCTCACTTCACCACCACCACCACCACCACCACCACCACCAGTGCATTTCCATCGAGCAGAGAAATAAATGCTCTTTGGCTTCTTCAAATTATATTCTTATGTATTACCTTGTTTAATAAAATAAGGAAGCATCCTTGGTGGAGCCTATTTGCCATAGATGGCAAGATAGGTTTTGAGTCACAGTTCTTATTAAATTCAGGTAAAACTCATATGGAAGGAGTAGGAAGTAAGTGACCCCCCTAACAATTATTCTGCCTAGACAGAGTATTTTTAGAAGACACAATTTAAGATAGGAAGCTCCTGCTGCTGGGGCACCAAAGGTCCCAGAAAGGGCCTTCCTGTTGCTGCTCTCTAAATGCGTCAGGGACAGTAAATCACTAGAACTCATTTAGAGTCTTAGGGAGGATGAAAAGCTTCATGGTTCCAAACATTAAGACAAATATTAATATTGTAAAGCATATACAGATTAAAGTTATTAAGCCCTATTTTGATTTATTAAAACAAAATAACCTCAGCAAGAGATACTCATCTATTTTGACCTCTTGGTTACCTTATGTATGTAAAAAATTTGTCGTTATTAACCTGCTTCAAAACAAGAGTTTGCACAAATACCAGGTCTGAATGATAATCAACACAACCCTTGTGTGAGTTTAAAAATCTCAATAATGTAGTAGGTTTTCAGATTATTTGGACTGTTCTCCCACACACATGTCTGTTTGTTCTTTCCTTTTTCCCCATATTTTCACCTTAAAATTAGGAAATAGAGATTATGTGACCACCTGGATCTAATTTTGATGCTGGTTTTGTCTGACCACAAAGAAAGTTCTGCAGATGAAGTGTCTAAATGCAGGAATAGGTTTTTGTCTCAGATAAGAAGTTGGATAGGTCAGTAGGTAGGTTGATATAGATTTCCCAGAAATTAAAGGGAAGGATTTATTTATAGCATCATTTCCCTTTTTGGGTTTCAGAAGAGGTTTAGTACTTCGGAGTCTAAGAGAAGGACTAGCCAGCATTTAAGCCCTAATTAGGGCTCTGGTGTCTTTTAGCAAGGCCAGAAGTGACCTTTTTCCTTTCTATTATGGTAATCACAGAACTTCACTGCTCAACAGCCCAGAGAAGAAGGAGGGAAATAGCTAGTGACGAAAAATACAACTGAACAGGAGTAGAGAAATTATCCCTCCTTTACACAGCCAGAGGCTAACCAAGCATTCTGTGTATGTTAAGAAATGCTCCTCAAGGGAAATCCTCCAACTATGAAACTGATGATGTTGCCAAAACCCTGGAAGAATCTTTTCTGGTGTTTTAGTTGCTTTTGGGGCTGGGGGTCATGATGCGGAAAGGGGAATTACAAAACGTTTTTCTAGATTTTCCCCAAAATCCAGGGGGAGGGAGTCCTGAACATGTAAGGAAGGAAACATGAGCAAGCATTAGATCTGTGCATTCCATTTGCACAGTATGAATGTGAGATGGGACCGGTTCCAGGGTTGCACAGAACAATCTGTAGACACCTGGAAGGTGTTGGTGCACATCTATTTCACACTCCATGTCACAGCAGCATTGGAGGTATATCCACGAGATCCAGTGTACAAATCCCCTTACTGTCCCCTCCTCCCACAATGCCTGGAACTGTAGGAATAGATAATTATTTAAGAGCCTGGTAAAATGCTGTGTGCTTCATCAAAGTGAACACAAAACATAAAAATGTCAATTCAGAAAAGCATTTCAAGGAAGATGGAGAGCTATTACAAGATGGTACAGGTAGACAGCTGCCTGTTGATTTGCCATGGTACAAAGGTGATAAAACTAACAAAGTTATCAAAGTTTGGAGGCTCATAATTTTCCCTTGACCTCTCTTTGCCACTCTCACACCACTCCTGCCATTTTCCCATGCACACTCCCCAAGGAAAGTCACTAGACACGGCCTGCTTAGCATCCATCTCTCTTCTGCACTCCAAGTGGAGAAGAACACAAGGCACCAGCAATCCAAGAAGATGAAGCACACCTCAAGGGACACTGCATGGTAGGGACATGTAATGTACCAGGGGCATTTCTGGAAGGACACAGTGATAAGAGGGAGTTCATGGGATAAGAGGGCTGGACTGCAATGCTATCGATGAGAAGGTTTTGAGCTAGGAGAAAGAAAGGCTTCTGCAAGGTGGGAATGCTGGATAAAAGAGGACAAGAGAGGTTAGGAATAGTTGTCATAAACTGTATATATGAAACCCCTGTAGATGTTTCCAAGAGATATGAATAAAGTTTGGGATGTCTTTGGGGCCCGCTGTCCTTCTTTAAAAGTAACACAGCTCTGGTCTGGTCCTGTTGGAGTTGACGTCGTAAGCATAGCCCAAAGATCAAATGAGAACACTCTGTATATAAGCACTTCTTGCCTGTAGGTTGCCAGAAATTCATTAAGGCCAGTTTCATGCCTTGTTTAGGTTGCTGAGTGCAAATCCAGAGCCATGCATATTTACCCAATAGTGTAGAGCATTTTTTTCTATGTTAGAATGCTTTGTTTCATTAACACTTCCAGTCATTTATGGATTTTTTTTAGTAGTGGAAAAATTTGGAAAGCAAAATAAGTTTATGAGGCCATGTACATAGATAGAAACTGACTGGAAGGCTTATGCAAAGAGAGATGTGCAAAGTGCATCGTTGTGTTTCGGTTCGCTGAGCATTGGGGTCTAAAGAGTGAGATCAGTAAATTACACACTCTCTTTCCCCCACCCAACTTCAGAAACAGCGAGAGAAGTAACAGGATCCAGGTACATGGATTTTTTAAAACATCACCTGTATTTTTATATAGTTATTGGGACAATATGAAGAACAACTGGGCTTTCAAGTACTTCTAGTCCAGTCCTGGCACTCAAGGGAGAGTGAATCTCTAGACTAGTCACACACAAAATTTCTGCTTCACACTGGGAATGGGGGAGGAGGGGACAGTGACTGCCCATTAAACATGGATCTTCATGTATTATCTTCTTCCACCTGAGACACATGATCCCATGTCACCTATTAACCAGGTACCTCATCTACCTATATGGGAAGGAGTGACAGTAGTAGGGGAAGAGGCCAGAAGTTTTTCAAAGGAGGGGCATTGTCTGTACATGAAATCTAGAAGGGTAGGGAGATGCATTGTGTCATAGCATTAAGCATTAAAAAAAATCTTGAATTTTCTTATTTCTTCCTGGGGCATCTGCTGGCATATTCCTTTCATTCTGAGTAATATCATTTGGTGAGAAATTTTAAATTTGAACGAAGCTTTTGTATTAATTAAAATACCAAAGTTTAAGTACCAGCACCTTTTTTTTAATTGAAGAAAATATTCGAATTTTAAACAAGATTATACATAGCAGTGAGGAAAATTAGAAAATCAACATCTATTCCACTCTTTCTTAAAAAGTAGTTTATAGTCCACTTTTATCAGAATTAATTTTGAAAAGTTTATTTAAAAATTCAAACTATTGGACCTCACCCCAGAACTATTAAGAATCTCTTGAGGCAAAGATAGAGAATCTGCATTTATTTTTGTTACCAGGGATTGAACCCAGAGGCATTTTACTTCCATGCCACATCCACAGCCCTTTTTATTTTAATTTTTAGTTTGAATCAGGGTCTCGCTAAGTTGCTGAGGGTCTCACTAAGCTGCTGAGTCTGGCCTCAAACCTGCAATCCTCCTGTCTCAGTCTCCCTGGTACTAGTTTTACAGGCGTGCACCACGGCGCCTGGTGAGAATATGCATTTAACAACTTCTTTGAGTAATTCAAATTCACACTGAAGGTAGAACATCATCTTTTGAACATAGGACAGCATGTACCCGGTACACAGCTTTATTTGACAAATGGTCACAGCACAAAATTGGCCTTGTTTCTCCTGAGGACGTAAACTCTGTTTCTCTTATATCAGGTAACAGTCTTGTTTATAAAGAACAATTGGAAAACATAAAACATGAATCATGACATAGAGCAAATCATATACTTGTATAGTAAAGCAAGAGAGAGTAAGGATATGGTATTAGGAGTTTGAATTAGACTACAAAGCTGGTCTGTTGCCCACTCACATTTGAACAATTCTTTTTATCTACATCCAGAAAATGTGTATAAATCTGCAAGTTGCTGGTTATGTACATATGATTTTGATTAAATCTCAGTGCCAGTTACTTACATAGTCATCAGTTTGTATAAATTGGCTGAAGTGTTGCACAGCCCACTTCGAAATCCTTTAACTAGATTAGAAACCCCTGGGTCTGCACATTAGAAATGATTTTCCAAAAAGAGCCTACAGTAATTGGTGATTAGTAGGTTTTCTGGACCAACTGTTTCACAGTCTGAGGCAGTTAATCCATAAATGCTTTAATTATATTGGACTGTGTAGGTAAAAAATAAAAAGTCTACTAAGTGGGAAAATTACTTACCTATTCTAGTTCACAGCAAAAAAAAAATGGTGTCAGTTTTTGTCTCTAATGTATAACACAGACAAATTATCTCCTATGTTTGAGTCAATGAATTATGGGTAAATACCATTGACTGAATTTTCACAAAACATTTATATAGATCTTTCTGATATGGTTAGAATAGTTTGCGATTCAGAATTATCTTGAAAATAAAATTATAATGGATTGCATTGCCTCCCAGTTACCTGAGACTTAAGGAACTCTTCCAGACTTTACTGGGCAGTGCAAAATACCACATCATGTATTCCTGCCTTTCTACACTTTAAAAAATCTGGGATCCTAGAAAAAAGTATTAATGCAAGATGCTCTAGTATTGACACCAGTTACACATTATCCCAACTGCTATAGTAATTTTCAGACAGTTTTTAGCAATAGCACCTTAGACATTGTCACTATATGCGCCTACTATTTAGGGCTATAAAATTAGTCTTATTAGTGTTTGTTCCTATCACAGAACTAAACATGGTTCCCTATATATTGAAGTTGCTCAATAGATATTACTAGAATTGAGTTTTCTACTCAAGAGAGAGTCAGTTGGGGGAATGGGTACATCCCACTAAAGAAAGACCTATTTTTCAAAATATACTGCCCTCTTTATCCCATCCCCAAAAGACTGTGTGCACCAATATCCCCCGCACCTATTGAGAAGCACCCCAGAGAGAATCTTCATAATTTTACACAAAAATGCTAGAGAAGCTAAAAAGTTGGGCATTACTGATCTGGTTCAACTTCATCAATTACAAGCAAATGAGAAAATTTAGGCTAGGAATATTAAGTAATTTAGGTTCAAGTCATAGAGTTAATATTAGTCTCAAAATCATATCATATTCAGATTCACATTAAAATGTGGAGTGCTATTTTGGAGTAGAATAAACTCTGGTAATGGTAGCTGATTTATCCTCTCGCCCAAAACAACTAAAAATATAGACAAAATAGATTAATTGCTGGTTTTCAGACAGTAGACATCAGATGGCACAGAACAGTGACCATTGAGAAAGGGAAAAAAATCAAGTGAGCCATGTAATCTCCCTAGCTTACTTTCTTTTTTTTTTGCATTTTAAAAAATTTATTTAAAGGGGACATGTTTTTCTGCAGCTTAATATTTTCATTTTATAACATTCTAAACATGTTCCCACAGTAATTTACATAGATAATCTTTATGAATGTAGACATTTTCTTTAATATTTTATGTATATATATTTATCATTTTATTGGTTTATTTTTCTACTCGTGGACATATAGATTGTTTCTATTATTTAACTATTGCTCACCTAGCTTACTTTCTAAGAAGAATTTCCTAACTGAAACTCAGGGAGGGGCAAGCCATGTAGATTTCAGTGAACTCACTAAGTAGAAAAGATGGAGGTGAGAGTCTGGAGAACCATGGTGGCTAGAGTTGACAGAACACAGTATCAGGAAGAAGAGAGGTCATGGAGAAAGAGCTCTGCTCCTGAGTACAGAGCAGCACTTGTGTGAGGAAACGACCCACAAGGATGAATATGAGCAATCTCTGGAGCTCACATAGGCTGGGAATAATTTATATTTCCAAGAGCCACAGTGGAAAACCTCAAAATTCATGGGCCATTGGGGAGACTACTTGGGTATTTCCTACTACTTGGGCAAAAATAAACAAAGATGTTTTACTAAAATTATATTCCATATGTTCAAGAAAGTAAAGAAGGAGCATGTTTAAGTAGAGACATGAATGATACAAAAGAGATTTGAATTGAAAATCTGGAGATTAAAAATACACTTTTTGGGAATAAGAGCAGATAAGGCACTGATGCTATAAAAAATAGTCAATTTGAAGGCATACTAAATACAGAGGGTACGAATGACAGCAGAATTCTTTTCTGGCGAGCCAGGAAAAATCGAAGCAGCAATTTCAAAGTATTAAAAGAAAGAAAAACTATCAATTTAGAACTCCAACCAGTGAAAATATCCTTTAAAAAGGCAAATTAAATATCTTTTCAGACAGACTAAATTTGAAAAGCTTCAACAAATCAGTAGTACAAAAAATGTTAAAAAAAAGTCTTCGGCAGGAGAATATTATCAGATAAAAATCTAAATATGCAAAAAGGAAAAAGAATACCAGAAATAGTAAATATGTGTGTTAATATAAATGAATTCTACTTTTATCTTAAATCTCTTTAAAAGATAATTGATGCTTAAACCAAAAATTATAACTACATATTATGAAGATTATAAGGTATATAGAATTAAATATATAATAATAGATGCACAAAGGCTGGGAATAGGAAATTGAAGGTTAGTTACTATGTTAAGGTTCTTATACTCTACATGAAGTGGGATAATATTACTTTTTTCATACTCTATTGGTGCATTATAATCTCACATCATAATGTAGTTCACAGTGATAGTGACATACATGTACACAGCATGTGGTGGGCTTGGTGGGCTTTCCCCCAACTCCCTCCCCACTTCCCCCTTCCCCATACAGGATATTGAGATTGGCATTGGTATTCCCACATATGTACATAATGTCAATGGAAGTGATTCTTCATGAATTCTCCCTCTCCTTCTCCCCTGCCCCATCCTCTCCTAGACTACCTCCCTCACTCCACTGGAGTTTCTCCTCCATTATCTAATGTCTCTCTTGTATTACTATTACTCCCTAGCTTCCACATATGAGAAAAAACATATGACCCTTCACTTTCTGTGACTGACTAATCTCACTTAACATAATGTTCTCCAGGTCCATCTATTTTCCTGCAAATGACATAATTTTGTTCTTTATTACTGAGTAGAATCCCATTGTGTGTATATAATCTATTCATCTGTTGATGAACATATAGGTTGGTTCCATAATTTGGCTCCGATGAATTGTGCTGCTATAAACATGGATATGCTCGTACCACTATAATATTCTGATTTCAGTCCTTTTGGAAAGATACACAGGAGTGGTATGGCTGGATCATATGGTGGATCCATTCCCAGTTTTCTAAGTAATCTCCACACTGATATCCATAATGGCTGCACTAATTTGCAATCCCACCAACAGTGTAGTAGAGTTCTTATTTCCTCACATCCTCACCAACATTTATTCTTATTTGGCTTTTTGATGATTTCCATTCTCAGCAATAAGAACCATGCAGGAGGCATCACAATACCTGATTTCAAATTATACTACAAATCTATAGTAATAAAAACAACATGATATTGGCACAAAAACAGACACATAGACCAATGGAACAGAATAGAAGATAGAGAAACAAATCCATACACTTATAGCCAATTGATTTTTGACAAAAGTGACAAACACATACATTGGAGAAAAGACAGCCTTTTCAACAAATAGTGATGGGAAAACTGGTTATCCATTTGTAGAAAAATGGAATTAAATCCCTACCTCTCACCCTATACAAGAGTCAACTCTAGATGGATCAAAAACATGTAAATTAGACCAGAGACTTTGAAATTACTAGAAGGGGCATAAGACCAACACTCCAACATATAGTCACAGGTAGAAACTTTCTCAGTAAGATCCCCAAAACTCAGGAAATTAAATCAAGAATTAATAAATGGGATGGCATTAAACTTAAAAGTTTCTGTTCATCAATGGAAACCATCAAGAGTCTAAAAAGAGAGCATCTACAGAGTGGGAGATGATCTTTGTCAGCTATTCCTTTGATAGAGGACTAATATCTAGAATATACAAAGTATTTAAAAGACAACACTAAGAAAACAAATAACTCAATCAAGAAATGGGCCATTGAACTAAACAGACACTTCACAAAAGAAGAGATACAAATGGCCAATAAATACGTGGAAAAAACTGTTCAATGTCATTAGCAATCAGGGAGATGAAAATCAGAGAGATTTTCACTGATATTTCATCTAACCTCAATCAGAATGGATAATATTAGTTATAGGCAGACTATGATAAATTAGAAAATCACTATAAACCCTAAAGCAACCACTATAGTAACAAAATTGTTATGGTTTGAAGCTGGAATATCCCCTCAAAAACTCATGTGTTGAAAGCATGTCCCCAGTGCAGCAAGGTTCAGAGGTGTGGCATGGATGGAGGGGGGAGTCACTGGGGGCATGGCCTTGAGGACTGTATCTGGTCCCTGGCCCCTTCCCTCTCCCAACAAGTAATCAAACAAGTAATAGGAAATCAGTGAATTTGTAGAAGACTTAAAGAATACTATCAACCAACTAGACCTAATTGACAATTACAGAAGACACCATCCAATAACAGCAGAATACAAATTCTTTAAGTGCATATGAAACATTTCACAATATAGATCATATTCTGAGCTATCAAAGTGACTTGGGCTAGAAATGTAGCTCAGTAGCAGAACACTTGCCTAGGATGTGCAAGACTCTGGCTTTAACCTCAGCACTGCAAAACTAGAGAAAATTAGACTCCACAAACTTAAAATCATTCAAGTCATACAGAGTATAGCAATTGTCAAAATCAAATTAAATTAGAAATCAATACCAAAATTGCAAATATTGGATAACTAAGTAATGCATTTATAAATAACCACTGGGTTGACAAAGAAGTCAAGAGAAATTTTTAAAATATTTTTGATAAAAATGAGAACACAGCAAAGTAGAATTTGTAGAGTACAGAGAAAGCATTATTTAAATGGAAATTATGTACTAGAAACTTGTATTAGAAAAAAAAGTTATCAAATTAATGACCTCAGTGCCTACCTGAGAATACGGAGAGAAGAGCGAATTGAACCTTAACTAAGCAAAAGAAAGGAAATAATAAAATAAGAGCAAAAGTAAAAAAATAGAAATGAGAGAATGAGTAGAGAAAAATCAGTCAATCCAAAACTTTATTTGAGCAGATCAACAAATTAATACACCTCTAGTCTGCCTGATTCAGTAAAAAAAGATGCAGAAATTATTAATTTCAGAAATGAAACTGATGAAATCACTGACATTCTACAAAAAGATAATAAAGGAATGAAGAAGTTATGCCAATAAATTTGAAAGCTTACATGAAATGAACAAATGTCTTAAGAGAATCAAACTGCCAAAACTCATTTAAGAAGAGAAAATAACCTGAGTAGTGCCATGTCTATTAAAACAATGGCATTTGCAATTAAAATTCCTGTTACAATGGAAATGCGACCCCAAGCTTAGAATTCTTACCAAATGTTTAAGGAAAAAGTAATTCCAATTCTGTATATATTCTTCTGGAAAATCAAAGATGAAGGAAGAATCTTCAAGTCTATCTTAGGAGGCCAGCATTATCCTAACATCAAAACTAGGAAGATATTACAGAAAAAACTGTCTTCCTCATCCACATAGATGCAGATACTCTTAATATAATTTTAACTGATTGAGTACAGCAATATATAAAAGCATAACACACCATAAACAATTGGTATTTATTCTAGGAATGCAAAAATCAATTCAAAATTCAAGCAGTACAATTCCTCATGTTAACAGACAGACCAAAAAAAAAAAAAAAAGGAAATCCATATGATCCTTTCAGTAGACACAGAAAAAGTATTTGACAAGGTAATACTGGATTCCTGATTTAAAAAAAAAAACCTCTCAAGAAATGAGGAATAGAAGGGAACTTCCTCGACCTAATAAAGGGCATCTTTGAAAACCCCATGGTTAACATCACACTTGGTAGGCTAAAGACTGAATGCTTTCCCTTTGAGACCAAAGCAAAAGATGTCCACCCTCATCACATACAGCCAACATCATATTGGAGACTCTATTCAGTGCAAATCAAGAATAAGAAATAAAAGACATTCAGAGTGAAAAAGAAAGAAAATTGTCTTCAATTGCAGATGAAATTATCTAGAAAAAATCCTAACATTACATTCTCTTTCTGAAATGATCATGCCCTATCTCATCTATTAAAGATTCTGCTCCTTTTTCTAGACTGGGCTCAAATATTAATTTATACCCATTTGAGCTTATTTCTCCCTCCTCAGAACTCCCTTAGTACTTGGTAACACTAAGTTCTTTACTAGGCAGAGATAAAAATCACATCACGACTTGGTCTTAAAGTCAGCTCCTATGCTTCATTTCCAGTTAGACTGTTAACTCCTTGAAGCAGGGAATGTATTTTGGTCATCTTTCAAACCTATCACAGAAACTGCTCGTGAGCCTGAAGAACAGAAAGGGTCAGGAAATACCGCTGTATCAATAAAGCTTGTCACATAGGTCACGGTTTCAAGTGCATTTTCTACAAGTTCCTTCTCTCATGCTCATGAAGCCGTCCTACATTACATACATGGAATCTTCAAACTTCAGTTTCAGGTAATTCACCATAAATTCAAGTCACTGTAAAAACACTTGACTACATTTATATTGCTACAATACTTTTGACACATATATTTTAAGTTATTATAATTACAATTTTCTATTGAAGAGATTTTACATTCCCAGATATATCTTATAGTCCTGACAAAGAAGACAGAAGAAAAGATCTTAAACTCCTGGATATTTTGGCTGTAAGAAGCAGATACCAGGAAACATTTGTGAACCACTTAGGAGACTTCAGTCACATCGATAACACTG
Organism: Glis glis; assembly: GCA_004027185.1. Taxonomy (NCBI): domain Eukaryota; kingdom Metazoa; phylum Chordata; class Mammalia; order Rodentia; family Gliridae; genus Glis; species Glis glis. The sequence continues at coordinate 59,075 of PVJS01000750.1, forward strand.
GCCAAGGAGCAACACTCGCTGTTTACTTCCTGTTCAAACTGATAAACATAAAGTCGTGGTTTGTGCTCAGCTTGGTTCACTCAGGTTCTCATGCATTAAGCTGCTGTGGTCAGTGGTATTTCTGAGCCTTTTTCTTCAGACAAAACCCATCCTCATGGACACCTCCTCCCCGGGTAGGTTGCACACCATTTTCTGAGTGATACAATGCTCACCCCTCCTGGTAGCACAGCCATCATGGTAAAATTTCCTTTCTTGAATGTGGCAATCCACTGCAGTGTTCTTTGTTTGGACTTGGGGGAACAAAAGGTTCACTTCCTTGATTATAAATCCAGGGAAAACTGTATGCAGTCAATCATCTAAGTCTATTTCATATGCTTTAAATGTGTATTCAATAGTGTGATTTTTAAATACTTGCAATAATTTTACTGGCCTGCCTTTGCTGGTGATTGTTTACCATAAGGATCTTGGGTCTAGAGTCAGAAACACCAAAGGTCAAGTCTCAGTCTCTCCGCTCCGTAGCTGCTTGACTCTAGGTAGTACCTTTCCATGGTTTTCCTCCTCAGTAGAGTTTTCCTTCATATTCTTAATGTGAGTAAAAATCCTAAGCACTGTGTTGAGATCAAATCTGAACAGATCATAGAAAAGGCAGAGTTGTGTAACAGAAGGAAAACTTGGCTGGGGGGTGGGGAGGAAACCTGGGTTCCACTCTGGCCTTGGGCTTTGGTTGGTCCTTTTAGAGCCCAAGCTCTTTATTCCTAGCCCACTTTCCCTCACATGAGCACACAATGCTAATGGTCAAACATGCACTTCCGGGCCCTGCAGAGGTGTGGGCGAGGGCTTCTTGGGTTCAAATCCAGTACCACCTCCCACCAACAGAGCGACCTCACACAAGGCACTTGCCCTTTCCACATCTCACTCCTTGCCTATGCAATGAGAGTCGGATTCTGTAATCTAAGTCCCTTTATAGCACACCATGAGACACAGAGGGAGAGTGTGGAGGTTAAACATGCGAAAATTCTAGAGCCTGCCTGAGTACCTTTGCATCCATTATACTCATTTCCCATCTGTACAATGGGAATTGCAATAATTCCTATCACACAGGATTTTTTTCAATGAAAAATTAAATAAGTTAATACATGGAAAATGCCTGGAATACCACATGGCATGTAGTAAGGCCTGTTCAATAGATACCAGCTCCCTACCCACAATGTGATAGGACCTTCAGCGGACGATGTGACTGCAGGAACAGAATCGCAGCTGTCTAGATTCCCTCTTAAAAATCGATGGTGTCACACTATGCTATAGAGTCAGAGGAATTCTGTGTGCAAGACCCACCTCCACGAGTCTCCTCCCCCTCCTCTCTATTGTAAGCCTCCCACTGTCCTCGACTTACCGCAAAAGTGCTTACTTCCCTTTTCAATCTGCCATCAGGATCTGTTCTCCCTTTCATAATTCCTTGTTTTGGAATTTCCCCCCTGAGTATGTTGTAATAATGATCACAAGGATGATGGTAACATTCAGGCACAGTAAGCTGATGGGTAGGAGTATTCTGAAATTAAATTCTCCCCCTCCAAGAATTACATTCAGGAATTGCTTTCGAGACTATAGAATATGAAGAAGTTTGAATCCCAGAAGTTAAAAGGTACATTTCTACCCAACTCTTTATTTTTAGTAGCTTTGTCCTTTCATTTTAAGGTTCACACTGTTTTTAAAAGTTTTGCATTCATTACATAATATTATACAATGGGGAAAGAAGAGCAGTCTGGAAAACAAACTTTTTTCAGAAGAAAATGAAAACCTATTAAAGTATAAGTAAAAATGTGTAGTGATATCTGGGAAAATGCAGAACTTGTTTGGATTTTCTTGTGTTTATTTTAGAATTTAGCAACATTTTCTTTTGCATTATGCATAGGAGAGGCTGCCTGCTTGTTTGATTGGTTGAGCCCTTAGGAGTCTTCATCCTGCCCAACCTGGTGGTGGGAGGAAGGGGGCGAGGTGCAACTGAGGCTCCAATGAGGAAAGTCCCCCTAAAGAAGGTGGCATTTGAGATGTCTCAGAGGACAAATTAAAGTTAATCTGTGTAGTATTGGGACTAGGGAAGGGAAGGGAATTCTAAGCAGAGAACACAGATGGTGCACTTTTGTAAGGCTGTGTGCATCCTGCTCAGTAACCGCAGTAGCTGAGCTCAGCATGCTGGGGCACATGATGCATTGTGAGAGAAAGAGAAGGGCATGGGTGGGCCTCAGCCAGGTCCCCAAAGGCCTCCTCAGCTCTTCTGAGACCCAAGTTGTTCTTCAAAGACAATGCTCTGTCTGTGACCAAATAGAGAGCAACTCCAGCTTCCGAGGGGATTCTAGGGAGACTCAGATACCTTGCTTGAGTTGCAGCCTCAGGCCCAAGGCACGCCTGCATCTTCTCACCTTCCCAGGCAACACTCCTGGTCGTTTGAAGGATGGTGTTACTGGCTGAGATCATAACTGGCCAAGGTGATCCACAAAGGACATTATTTTATCTGTTGCTGTGAACTCATCTTCCCACACAAAGAAAATCATGTTTTTTCAGAATCAAATTGAAAATCAGACTTTCTGCCACAGGGCAATTCCCCAAACATTTCTATCATCTCCATCTCTCTATGTTTTTTTTTTCTTTTTTCTTTTTTTTTTTTCCTGTGAAAATGCCCTTTGCCTATTGGGAGTGCCAATTCTCATCCAAACCTAAAATTAATAATAGCTGGAACATTTCTAAAAGCATTTTACTCTCAGAACCACACACTGTTAGCTCTTCAGGCAATTGTTGATTTGTTTCTCATTGAGCTGCCTTCACAATTGTGCCTCTTAGTGTTTCAGTGGGCAGAGTCGCTGAGTCATGGCCCTACTATAGGTAATCACGTCACAAATTTCAACACAGCTTTCATTTTCAAGTGTTTGAGTGAAAGGTTAAGGCTAAATCTTGTTCAACTAAACTATATACTTTTCTTCAAAGAAAAAAAAAGTACATTTGAATTCCAGAGAATCAACCAGAAATTGAGTTGTGAAATCTAAATCATTTCCTAGCTTTTATCCCATAGGCTATAGGAAATGCTGACTAACTCCTAAATAATAAGGGTATGATGATTGTTACTCTTGTTTTATGACTGGAACACAAAGCACACAGTGCCAGTACTTCTGGGACCCCACTCAGTCCTAGATAGAACGGCCACACATCGATATCACAGATGGCTGCAAATGTAATGTTTGTTCAGTTTTTATCCTTACTCCATCATTGATGTCATGGGGCCTTCTATTGCCTCTGCTTGTATATCCTTGAACCTCTCATCTTTAAAATTTTCCTCTCTTATGCCCTATTCTCCAAAGATGGAGTAAACCTCAGATGAGTAAAAAAGGCGACCTAATTGAGGGAGATGGAAAGGGCGAAGAGGGAAACACCCTAATGCTCAGGATGTACAAACACAAATATATCAATGTCAACTACTGTGTTGAGCAGGAGAAGGAGGGAATGGGGGTGGGGATTGGGGGAGGGCTAATTGACTGATGTGTGCATGTATACTTCTACCACCCTGAAACCCATCAAGATGTATGATTACAATGCACCAGTAAAAAAAAAAATCCTCTCTTGTGTGTTTTGCTTGTTTGTTCTGTTTTGATTGTTGTTAAGCCCCTGGGCACGCTCTCTCAATACCCTCCATATCACTCCATTCCAGTCCTTGTTCTCTGCCCTATTCAACATTCCAGTTATTCAATCTTCCAGTTTTTAATCTCCCTGTGTCCATCTCATTCTTCCCATTGCCATTTAATTCTAAAACTTCATACTAGATTTTCTTTTATTTAAAAGAATCCATTTCTTAGCTGGGTGCAGTGACTCAAGCCTATAATTCCAGTACTTGGGAGGCTGAGACAGGAGGATCACAAGTTCCAAGCCAGCCTCAGCAATGTAGTGAGACTCTCAGGAACCTAGTGAGACCCTGTTTCAAATTAAAAAAACAAAAAGTGTTGGAGGTGTAGCTCAGAGGTAGAATGACCATGGGTTCAATCTCCCCCCCCCCCCGCCACACACACAAATCCATTTCTTCTTGTTATATTGATTATTTACCCATTCCTTTAGTGGGTAAATTTATTCACTCAAATATTTATTAAATGCATATTCTGGATGCCCTCTACCAGATATTGCAGAAATATAGCAACAAATATACTATGGATATTATAATCCACCAAGGAAGATTAAGCTCAGGTGGTTATTTAGAGACCCACTTTGAATTTTTCTATCAATTTAGCTGGTAGCTAGTAGTTGCCATCCCTCGTGGCCAAGAGATGCCCATCAGAAGAGTGACAGCAGGGGACCCACCTCCATGAGTCCTTCACAGTGTCCTCACCTCCTCAGGGGTTGATTACCAGCCAGGTTTCAATCATCCAACCATAATGTGAAAGTTTACAAGTTTTAATACAGATTCTGGAGGGTACGCACAAGCCCAGAGGCTACACACATGGAGATTAGGAAGTACAGGCAGGGAAAGAGAAAAGGGGGTGGCAACTAGTAGTATATATCAGGGAATAGGATGTGGGTCATTTTAAATTCATAGGAAAATGCCTGAATGGTCCACCTTCCTGAATGCTTAGAGGAAGCAGTGGGAAAGAGGGAACCCAGAGTGCTAGGTAGGAGAGATGTCTCTAAGTTCTTGTCTGTGGCCACTAGCTTGAGCCATTTGGGTGTTGTATAGACCTGGAAATGTGTCAAGGGTAGCTGAACCATGCTTTTGGTGTGAGAAAGTTAAACTTACATATTCAAAAATGGATGCCAATGTCACACGAATTAGAAGGATTCACTACACCCAGCTCAGAGGAGATGTTGTATACCATGGGGAAAATATTAAGCTTAATATTTCATGGGCACATCATAGGTTTTTAGAAGAAAGCATAGTCCCATATTATATATATTTCTAATGTGTTAGAAAGATGTTTTTCCTATATTGTTTTTTGAGAATCCACCAACTCAAAATAAATTCTTATGTTGTATATATATATATATTTAAATTTATCATCCTTTCTTAATATATACTATAAATCGTAAAGAAAGCAGTAAAATAACATAGGAAAGACTTATAGCTAATAAGCTCTATAAAAGACACTGTCAAGAAAATGAAAATACTAGACACAGACTGGGAGGAAATATTTACAAAATACAAAAATAAATAAAATACTATTATTCAAATATACAAAGAACTCTTAAAAACATGACTGACCACACACCTCATCTAAGATAAATGGACTGCAAATAATCTCAAAGAACATACGTAGACTAAAAATAAAGGGATGGAATAAGATAATTCATGTAAATGGAGTCCAAAAGACAGCAGGAGTAGCTATACTTACATCAGATAAAATAGGCTTTAGATTAAAAGCACTATGAAGAGACAAAGATTGTCTCTATATAATGATAAAGAGGTCAATTCAGCAGGAGGAAATACCAATTCTAAATAAATATTTACTCAATATCAGGGCACAAAATATATAAAACAAACATTAATAAACCTAAAGGAAGAGATAGACTCCAATACAGTACTAATATGGGACATTAACACTCCATTTTCAGCATTAGACAGATCATCCAAACAAAAAATCAAGAAAGAAACAGAGAATTAAGCTGTACTTGAGACCAAATGGAAATAACAGATACCCACAGAGCATTCTTCCCAACAGCCACAGAATGCACATTATTCTCAACAGCACATGGAACATTCTCCAGAAAAGATCATATGGTAGAACACAAAAGAAATATCAAGAAATATTAGAAAGTTGAAGTCATAGCAATTATCTTTTCTGATCACATTGTGACAAAACTAGAAATTAATAACAAAAAATGTTTGAAAACATACAAATACATAGAAATTAAACAACATACACCTGAATAAATAGTAGATTAATAAAGAAATTAAGAAAAATTATTGAAACAAATGAAAATGGAAACACAATATAAAAAAACCTATGTGTCACAGCAAAAACTGTACTAAGAAGGAAGTTTATAGCAATCAATACCCATATCAAAAAAGCAGAACAAAGCCGGGTGTGGTGGTGCATGCTTGTAATCCCAGTACTTGGGAAGCTGAGACAGGAGGATCACAGGATCAGGGCCAGCCTCAGCTACTTAGTGAGGCTTTCTGCAACTTAGTAAGACCCTGTTTCAAAATAAAGAATAAAAAAAATAGGGCTGGGGGTATAGCTTGGTGGTAGAATGACCCTGGGTTCAATCCCCAGTACCGCAAAAAAAAAAAAAAGCAGAAAGTTTTCAAACAACCTATTTTTATACCTCAAGGGACTAGAAAAAGAAAAACAAGACAAGCCCAAAATTAGTAGAAAGAAATAAAAGAATAAAGATCAGGGCCAAAATAAATAGAGATTTAAAATTCAAAAGATCAGTGAAATGAAGTTGATTTTTTTAAAGATAAAACTGAGTCAGGTTTGGTGGCATATGCCTATAATCCCAGTACTTGGGAGGCTGAGACAGGAGAATTGCACGTTCAAGAATAGCCTCGGAAACTTAGTAAAACCCTCAGCAACTCAATGAGATCCTCTTTCAAAATAAAAAATAAAATAGGGCTGAGGGTGTGGAATGCCCCTGTAAACAGTACAACAAAAAGTCCCCAGTACCACAAAACAAAGCAAAAAGATAAAATTGGTAAACCCTGATCTAGACTAAAAAAAGAGAAAGAAGACTCAACTAAATAAAACCAGGAAAAAGACAAAGACATTGCAACTGACACCACAGAAATATGAAGTTTCATTAGAAAATATTAGGAAGAACTGTATGTCAAGATATGTGATAACCTAGAAGAAACTGACAAACTTCTGGAAATATATACCTTACCATGATCAAATCATGAAGAAATAGAAAACCTGAATAGCTCAATAATGAGTAATGAGATTGAATCTGTAATAAAATGTTTCCCATTGAAGAAAATCCCAGGATCAGATGGTTTTAATGCTGAATTCTATCAAACATTTTAAAAACTAATACTAATTCTTCTCAAATGATTCCAAAACTTTGAATAAGATAAAATTCTTCCAAACTCATTCTATGTGGACAGAATTACCCTGATATCAAAATCACACAAGGGCACAATAAAAAGGAGGGAGGGAGGGAGGGAGGGAAGGAAGGAAAGAAGGAAAAGCAAAGCAAAGCAAAGGGAAGGAAAGAAAAGAAAAATGCAAGCCAATATTCCTGATGAACATAGATACAAATCCTTAACAAAATATTAGCAAACCAAATCCAGTAGCCCATTAAAACTTTGTTCAATATGATTAACTGGGACTCATCCCAAGAATGCAAAAATGTTTCGGTATATTGAAATCAATAAATATGCTATATCATATCAACAAAATGAAGGACAAAATCGTACAATCATCTCAATCAATGGTTAAAAGAAGGCATTTGATAGTATTCAAAATCCCTTTATTTTGATTGTCATTCTCACTGCTGTAATCCAAAACAACTGAACATACAATTTAGAAGAAGGAAGATTTATTTGCTCATAGTTTTGGGAGATTTCAGAAGTTTCATGTTAGGCTGGGTCTGCAGAGCTCAGGGCATGGTAGCAGGAAACAGAGAGAAGGAGAGAGCAAGGCTCGGCCCTCACATCCTGGAGTCCAGAAGCAAGAGAGAGAGAGAGCAGGGAGAGGAGAGACTTTATATAATCCCCAAGGCCACACTCCCAGGAACCCTTCCTTAGCAACCAAGCCCCACTTCCAACATTGCTGCCTCATTTCCACAAGGGCTAGGGAAACATTCTAAATCCAAATTCATGAAGCCGGGCGTGGTGATGCACGCTTGTAATCCCAGTACTTTGGGAGGCGGAGACCGGAGGATCCGGGTTCGCGGCCAGCCTCAGCTCGCTCTCTCTCTCTCTCTCCCTGTCCCTCTCTCTCTCTACCTAGTGAGGCCCTCCGCAACTTCGTGAGACCCGGTTTCAAAATAAAGTATAAAAAAAAATAGGGCCGGTGGTGCAGCGCGGAGGTAGACGCCCCTGGTTCAATCCCCAGTACAACAAAAAAAAAAAGAAAAAAAATCCAAATTCATTATACCCTTAATAATAAAAATTGAACATATTACTTATAGAAGGAATATACCTCAAAATAATAAAGGTCAACTATGACAAGCCCACAGTTAATATAATAAAAATGAAACATGGTACATAAACACAGTGGAATACTAGTCAGTCATAAAAAGGATAAAATTATTTTATTTGCAACAACATGGATGGAACTAGCTTTCATCATGTTTAGTGAAATTAGCCAGGCACAGAGAAACAATACCACATGATCTCACTCACTTGTAGAATCTACAAAGTTGATCTCATAGAAGTTGAGAATAGAATTGTGGTTACTAGAGCCTGGGGAGAGTAGTGAGGATAAAGGGTAGGTGAAAGATAGGTCAACAGTGCTAAGTTATAATTAGGAGAAATAAGTGCTCATGTTTTATTGTACAACAGGGTAACTATAGATAATAATATGTATATTTCAAAAATGCTACAAGAAAAGATTTTGAATGTTTTCTCCACATAGAAATGATAGATTCTTAAGACAACAGATGTGCTTACCTTGATTTGAAGATCACAAAATTTATACATGTGAAAAAACATCAGATATTCCCCCATAAATATGTACCATTTATGTGTCAATTTAAAAAATGAGAGATCCATGGAGATTTGTCTCCATAAAGCAAAACAAAAATGAGATTCTATGTATGAGCTGATTACATCCACCAAATTCATATGGTGAAGGCTTTCCACACACACATCAACACACATGCCTCATTTAAATCCCTCATAGTCTTTAGGCACATATCTCAGAATGTGACTGTTTTTGGAGATAGGACCTAAATAGATAAATTATAGAGAAAATTAAGTTCGTATAATAATATGTTAATAAGTTAATTATTTTAATTAATTATAAAAATATTTAAATTAATATGAGGCCATCAGGGTGATGTTAATTGAGCTCACTGGGCCCTATCAGAAGAGGAGATTAGGACATGGAAAGGCACAGCAAGGGGGTGAGTGTATGGAGGATGACCAGGTGAAAAGGGAGAGAGAAGGCAGGCAGCTGCAAGCCAAGGAGAAGGGCCTCAGAAGAATCGAATCTGCCAACAACTAAATCTTAGATGTCTAGTCTCCAAAACGATGAAAATTTTAATTTCTGTTGTTTAAGCCACCCAGTCTGTGATATTTTGTTATGACAACCCTAGCAAATGAATACAGGTGCCATTGGAAATTTATCCAAATGGCTAAAACTAAGGGATTCAGTTTGGAGTGTAGCTGGATGCTAAGGAGTAGAAAGAGATTTGAAGAGCTGCTGAAATGAGGAGTGAAATAAGGACTCAACCAACAAAGAAAGAAGAAGAGGTTGTCAGGCCACTCTGGGGACTCCACTGAAGTTAGAAAAGAACATTTTGGAGTCATCAGTATGGCCAATTGAAGAGATGATCATAGAAGTCTAAGACACTGACGCTGATGCACTTGGGCCTGAAGTTTCAAGGCATGGCTGTCCATGCATTGACTAGAGCAGCGTAGAGGTGAGCGAATTGGATGAGAGATGAGGAGGACCCGGGACCCTGGCAAGCAGATGCCACCACATGCAGATTTCAGGTCAGGGTAAAGGAGATGGAGTGGGGGAGACTGAGACTGAAGAGAGAGACTGAGACTCATTCCTCACAGCTACTGCCTCAAACTATACAAAATGACCCACACCCTGATTCTATGTTCTATTTCCCCCCATCTGATTTTAGGAATGGCAAAAAGAGAAAAAAATCTCTAGAGTGCTAATGCCAGAGTTTGAACAGTTTTCCATTTAAATCAAGCCATAACATACAAATCCTGTTTGGTGGCAGTATGAGTAGGGAGAAACATCATAGAACTAAATAAAACAAACAAGGTTTATTTCCCAGTCCATTTGCTCTTTTGATTTATCATAGAAGATTAATTTGCTTTTGCATTCTGACCTCTGCCCCTGACCACTGTCATGATTTTAACTCTGCACTGAGAAATACAATGAAAGATGAGGGAGTTAAGTCGAGAGACCTCTTGCCAGGTATCAGGGAAAGAACAGACACCAGCCTGTCTGACAACCCTGCTGTTCCTTGCATCATGCAGAATAGGGAGCGACTTCTTCAGCTCCATTCAACTCTGTGGGCGGAGCGGGTGTACCCCACATGCATCTGAGCATCTGAGGTAACCACAAAGGCTCTGCAAGGTGTGTTTTTGAATCTCCTGGATCCTTCAAAGGCCCCATTGTTGCTGGGTTCCTGAAACGGAGCTGTCAGAGAACTCAAGGCATACGAGAAAAAAATGAAAATACTATGACTCACACTGTCTGTACTGCTTAAGTTACTTAAGTTTCACAGTCTATTTATGCTAATAAAAATCCCTGAAAATTCATTTGCATACCATGCACTCAGAAGTCTTTAAAATAGATAGAGAAAAACTGTCTAATAGTTGCTATACATAGATACCCTATTGTTTAATTATTTAGACGACTGCTATTTAATTGCAATTCAAATGGATCATATTCTACAAGTTCAATTTTTAAGATAGAAAGGAACTTTTAGTTTAATGAGGTCCAAAAATAAAATTTATTCAATTATCATGATAAGTGTCTTATCTAATTAACTGAGGATCTAAGGCTGACATGTGAAGAATATTGCCTTTTGTTGCAAGCCTCCTTCGTTTATAATATTTAAGTGCCCACTATGTTCCAGGCAATATATATATATATATATATATATATATATATATATATATGTTACCTCATTGTATTCTCACAACCACCATATGGATAGGTATTTTTCTTATTACCATTTTAAATAAGAGAAAGCTAATGTCCAGAGGGGGCACTAAGTAACTTGTTCATGGCTGTAGTTTAGATCTGGAATGTCCCCCAAAGGCTCATGTGTTGAAGCCATGGTCCCCAGTGCAGCAATCTCAGAGGTGGGGCTTTGAGAAATGAACAGGTCGTGAAGGCTCTGACCTCTAGAATGAATTAATCCATTCCGGGACTCATAACTTGATGGCATTATTGGCAGGTGGTGGAAACTGGAGGAGGTGGGGCCTAGCTAGAAAAAGAGGGTCACTGGGAGCGTGCCCTGAAAGGGGTGTATCTTGTCCCAGGCCCCTTCCTCCTCCTTGTCCTCTTTCTCTTCTTCCTCCTCCTCCTCTTCTTCCTCCTCCTCCTCCTCTTCTTCCTCCTCCTCTCTCTCCTCCTTCTCCTCCTCCTCCTCTGCCTCCTCATCCTCCTCCTCTTCCTCCTCCTTCTCCTCCTTTTCTTCCTCCTCCTTCTCCTTCTCCTCCTCATCCTCCTCATCCTCCTCCTCCTTCTCATCCTCCTCCTCTGCCTTCTCCTTCTCCTCCTCCTTCTCCTCCTACTCCTCCTCCTTCATCTCCTCCTACTCTTCCTTCCTGCTTACCTGCCATGAGGTGAGCAGCTTTCCTGCACTATGTCCTCCTGCAATGATGCTTTTCCTCACCTCGGGCACAAACCAATGGATTTGTCTGACCCTGGGCTGAAAGCTCTGAGACTTTGAGCCAAAGTGCATCTTTCTTTCTTCAAGTTGTTTTTCTCAGGTATTTTGTCACAGTGACGAAAAGCTAACTAGCACATTCAGATAGTCTGTAAATGGTACAGCCAGGATTTATGTCTATACCCGAAAACAACCCAAATTAAAATTCAAGCATAAATGTAGCATATCTTTTGTTTTGTGCATCTCTTTCTAATAATAATATTTGATATAAAAATTTATATTTATTTAGTAATTGCCATGTTTTAAGAATTGAAAATAAAGTATGTGATTTAATTTTTATAATGATTCTATGATAGGGATGCTGTATTTGACAAATGAAGAAAAAGCTGAGGCAGAGTTGTCTCATGGGTAGTCAGTGATGGAGCTGGATCTGAACCCAGGTCTGACTCATTTCTCTCAACTATTTTCTACCTTTTCAGTTCCAGCTTGACTATTATGGAATCCACCCATGTAGATGGGGCTTGCCTCAGAACAAACCAGAGATGGAGATATTTTAAAAGTTCCCTTGGCCAGTTTTTATTGGAATTTAGCTTGGCATTACCAGAAGATGAGGCTATTATTTATTTATTATTATTTATTGAGAATCTAACTTCTTAATACACTGTCTTAGTCTGTTTGGACTGCTACAACAAAATACCAAAGACTGGGGAGTTCATAAACAGCAGGAATTTCTCCCAGTTCTGGAGGCTTCAAAGTCCCAGATCAAAACACTTTCAGTCTCTACTTAGTGAGGCCCTCCGCAACTTCGTGAGACCCGGTTTCAAAATAAAGTATAAAAAATAGGGCCGGGGGCGTAGCGCGGAGGTAGAATGCCCCTGCGTTCAATCCCCGGTACAGCAAAAAAAAAAAAAAAAAACACTTTCAGATTTGGTTTCGGTGGGGGGGGCTCTCTTTCTTATATAGATGGCTCTGTCTTACCGTGTCTTGGCATGGTGAAAAGGGGGCATGCAGCTCCCTGGAGCCCTTTTTATAAAAGCCCTTCATGAGGGCTCTACTTTCATTCCCTTCACTGCCAAGGCCCCATCTAATACCATCTCACTGGTGAGTAGGTTTTCAACATATGAATTTTCAGAGAATCCAAACATTCAGACTACAGATTATACTATCACCCCTACAATGCCTCCTGCATCTATCCTATAACCATGATCTCAACCAAATCTCATAATATCCTAGTGTGACCTATCTAGACCAATCATACAAATCAGTAGTTAAGACTATGGGTTCTGAAACCCCACTTTTAGTTGAATATTAATGATTTAATACATATACAGTATATACTACAAGACCTGAAATACAGTGAGTGCCCAATAAATATGAAATCTCATTATTATTTCACAGTATTCCCAAGATAGAGAGATGTCAAAGAGAGAAGAGATCCAGACAGGAGCACAGATGCTGCTACCAGGACCCTTGTCCAAAACTCAGTGGTGTGTTCCATGTTCTGAAGCATTGGATTAATATATAATCAATTTCTACAGGTAGGGTTGTACGTGTGTGTGTGTGTGTGTGTGTGTGTGTGTGTGTGTGTGTGTATTTAGTCATTGGGTCTTCCTTTGGGTTTCTTTCAGTCTAAATAACATTGCTTTCAAATCTCACCTCCTTGCTTCAGCCAACAGGGCCCCCTTCTTTCTCCTTTTTTCATCATCTCACTTTCTTTTTCATCATCAACCAATCCCAATATAGTTAACTAAAGTAAACACCTTGTAATCAAAATGCCGTTCCTCAGGAGTATTGTTTATCATCTTGTGCTAACATAGAAAGCATCTTAATTCTGATAGCTTCTCTGGAGGACAACAAACACGTGTGATTCTGACTTCCTGCCTAATGAAACCCTCTGAAACATCATGCTCAGGGTCAACGTATGAAGCCACCCTAAAGAAAGACTTGCATAACACCTTAATATGTTAGGTCATTCCCTTCAGCAGGGTACAAGTCAGACCTATCTCTGCTCTGTGGCAAACACCAAAGAATTAGGTATTCATACATGACTTTTTCCCTGTGATTTTTTTCAGAAAAGTTTCCTTTTGGAATCAACCTGATTTTAGTAGATCTTGGTCTGTGTCTTATGATGAAGAAACCACAAGGCAATCATACTCTTCATAATCATTTTTATTCTTTCTTGTTTTGTGTTCAGTTAAGTTTTTATATAATATTTAATATTAATCCTCAACAGATCTATCAATTGGTTATCCATAGGTTGCATTGCCAGGGTCTACTTAGTCAAATAAATATTTTGCACGTACAGTGACTGGAAGCCCATCTTTCCAAAACAGAATGAAATTAAATACATGTCAGTCTGCCATAGACTGCAGGTAATCTCACCCATACTCAACTGTATATAGTTGTGAAGTCAGCTGAGATCTTAGTTGCTCTGGGTTCTAGGGAAAATGAAGAAAATGAGGATGATATGATTATATAGAGAGGATATTGACATGGCCATTAACATGAATGACCAGAAGTAGTGTGCGTCCTAGTACTTCTGTTATACTGAATGTTATTAAATCAGGCTTAGCTTGAACTGCCATCATCGATATACAAGGCAGTCCCATGTGGAGAAAGTCATGAAACAGAAGGACAGATGTCAGGAGCTAGTGGAAGTCAGGTTAGTGGTAGGCATAGTTTCTAGTCACCTGACTATTGAGGGAAGTACCACAAGCAGGAACTAGAGACAAAGTCCAGATTTCTACCACCAAATATATCACTAGTGATTGTGGTAGGAACTTAGCAGGTCAGACCCTTGCAAAGAGTCTGGGCTTCTGGGTAGGACTCTGGATGCAGCAGAAATCCAGGGCACAAGCCCATGTGCAGAGACTATGCCAATATGCAGCTGCACACCCCATCTGTGCCTGTGTATTCTTGGCCTACTGGGGATGGGTGCAGTAAGACCAAAGTTAAGTCATACCAGCTAGTGGTATGAACCTATTAACTTCAGTGCATCTTAATCTTTAATGTGCATATAAACTGCCTGGTGATCTTGTTAAAATGCAGGCTTTGACTATGGGAAGATGTAGCACCGGGTTCATGTTCTGCATTTCTAACAAGATCTAGGCTATGATGATACTACTGGGCTGAGGACCACCATTTGAGTAGCAAGATACTGCCTGTTTTGTATGAGATTCACCAAGGAATAAGGATGAGGGCTGGGGGATTGGGAAGCTGACAACAGAAAAAAGTCAGCAACTACAGAGAAGCTGGAGAATGCAGAGGTGTGACGTGTACTTAGTAACTTGCAGTTGGTGGCAATCGGGAGTTTGGGACGATGGGGTCATGGTGCCCTCACCCAGGCATTCTCCAATCCCTATGCACAATGATGGTGTGATGGAAAGGGGGCAAGAGAAGCCTACTTTCCTGGGACTCCTTGACCAGCAGATTTGCTCGAAGTGTTAGGTTCTCCATTGTGACAGAAGCAATGGCAAAGGACAGGTATTCACAGCATCTTTTCACACTAGTCAGTGTCTGTCAAGTTCTGTTTCAGTTATTGTTCCCCCTTTACTAATGGTCAGCTAAGCTGGAAGTTGAAGGTAGATCATGTTCTTTTTTTTGTGTGTGTGATACTGGGGGTTGAACCCAGGGGTGTTCTACCTCTGAGCTATACCCCCAGCCCTTTTTATTTTTTATTTTGAAACAGGATCTTGCTAAGTTGCTGAGGCTGTCCTCAAACCTGAGATCATCCTGTCTCAGTCTCCCATGTACTGGGATTATAGTTGTGCACCACCACTCCTAGCTGACCATGTTCTTTTATTATAGTAGCTATCTTGAGCTCAGGAAAGAGGAAAAATATTCTCCCAGCCATGAAAAAACAGAGACAACTGAGCTCAGAGTGGTGGGAAATAACTTTAATAACAGTCTTTTTGCCCTAAAAAATATAAATTTCTTCTGCCATATCATACAGCTGTCCACATTTTACCAAACATTTCAGGAAATCCCAGTGTCCAGCACCTACTAAAATTAAAAAGTAAAATAATAGTCTGAGGATAAAGACAAGTTAAAAAAATGAACAAATTAAGACTTATACTCTGAAACTGGGCACACTTCAAGTGGATTTTATTGTAGCCAATTCGAGTTCCAAGCTGTTAGTTCTCTGAGCGCTAGCATCATTACTCCTGTGAACTAGATCTTTGGTAACTCCCAGAAAATTTCCAGTTACAAATTCTGATAGTATGCACTGGGAATCTTTGTACTCCCAGCCACTGTGTAAGATATTCCAAAGAACAATCCATACACTCTCCATGTCAGTTTATAGCACGCTTCATCTCCTACTATCTCCAAAAATGACAGTTTGATTATAATGTAATTATCTTTTGTCGCAAAGCTAGTGCATAATTTTATTTCCAGATGGGTTTATGTTGCTTATATTTAAACTCATTACTGGAAAAGCAGTCATGGTGCAAAATATAAATAAATAACCTAAAGGCAGACCATCATAAATTCCTTTAAAGAGGAGAGTCTTACAAGTTGAGGACTGCAGGGAAAGTGCTCCCGTCTGTCTTATGTCATGCATTCCCCACTGTTTGAAAGATAAATATCTCTGTCTTAAGAGGACAGAGGCGGTTCTGAGTCAGTGGAGATGTTTCTATGGAAATGAAAAAAATATGCAAATGCAGCCATAAAGAGCCCGAGAGCCTCACTGTAACAGATAATTTGACCTGGGGGGAGACTACATTACACAGAGTGGAGACATGAATGAGCCAGCGTCAAGGCCCATTGGAAAGCAAGCAGCTAAGACACCGTGTTATGTAAATGAGTGGAAAGAATAATCATAGTCATCCCCCAAATAACACCCTTCATGCTTGTGGAGGAAGGGTTGATTTCCTCTTCTGCTACTGCAAACTTTCGTAGATTTAGTCCTGTTGGTTCCCACTTTTGCTGAAAGTGATGGCATCTGTTTAAATTTTAAACTCTGAAATATTCTCTAATTTGATTTAGCAAGTGACAATATTAAGAGATTCTTTTTTTTTTCAGTACCAGGGGTTGAACCCAGGGTCATTCTACCTCCGAGCTCCACCCCCAGCCCCATTTTTTTATTCTTTTTTATTTTGAAATAGGGTCTCATTAAGTTGCGGAGGGTCTCACTAAGTAGCTGAGGCTGGTCGCGAACCCAGATCCTCCGGTCTCAGCCTCCCAAGTACTGGGATTACAAGCGTGCACCACCATGCCCAGTTTAAGAGATTCTTGAGGTAGATCTCCCCTTAACCCCCCCCCACATAACACCTGTCCAACTGCATGACCCCCAAAGAGTATTTGATATGGTGGCTGTTTGGCAATATAATGAAAACAATACAACTGGGATTATTAGAAAGATAAATGCAGGGTGCAATGAGAACACTGATGAGAAAACATTTTAACTTTGAAGCATACCTCATGGTGAGGGCTGTGTTTGACTAGAGTCCAGAAGGAGCCAGCCATGTGGATTATCACAGGAATCCCACTAGTTATGAAAGGAAGAGGAAAACATTCCAGGGGAGATGAACATGCATAAGCATGTCTACCCATGAAGAGATGCACTGTCGCATAAACCAAGTATAATGGATCATCTCCAGCAAAATGGACTGTAAAATAAATCTTTCTATAGTAACCAGGCAGTCCATTCAGTTCACTGTTACCTGGAGTGAAAGAGGTCGCAAAGAAATTCCTGCTTATACTTCAAGTTCAGAACAAAGAGTCTAATATAATCGGAGGACTCCATGACCAGGGCATAGCCCTTTGAGACTTTTTAGCAGAAGAGCAGTGAAGAGTTTAAAGTGAAAAGATAGATTAAGCTTCTGCTTAAATCTAAATGACTTTTGGGTAGTTACACCAAAGTGCTCTGAGACAACCCAAGATTCAGTGACATTTCTGAGGCCGGGCACACAGTGCACAGCAAAGATGCATTAGGAAACAGTGCTTTCCCTGAGCGGCAACTGCTCAAAAACTGAAGTTCATGATTGAGTAGAAATTACCAGAGGAATTTAAAAGTTTGCTTTTATAGGCTTAGGAAAGTGTAACTCATGTTAACAAGTTATGGTATACAATTTTTTAATCTATACAGGAAGAATTATAACTAGAGAGGTAATAATAGATTCTAATTATACATCTGACTGCGTAGCATAATTTTATTTACAGGATTCAAACTGTGTAAAGAATTGAAACAGGACTTCTAACAATAAAATGTTAGAAGTGTTAGTTCACTGTTGTTCTATAATAAATCATACTTCATTTATAACTGTCCCATTTTTAGCTACCACTACACTAGTGGCATATTTCATTTTTATTCTGGCCCTTAAGTTTTATTTATTATAGGTTCCCAAAAATGTCCTCTGACATTTGAAAACAAAACAACAACAAAAGCCTAGACAAATCTAAAACTAGCCAGGCACAGGTATGCATACCTGTAATCCCAGTACTTGGGAAGCTGAGACAGGAGAATCCCAAGTTCCAGGTCTGCCCCAGCAATTTAATGAGACCCCGTTTCAAAATAATAAATATAATAGGGCTTGGGGTCTAGATTAAAGATAGAACACTCCCTGAGTTCAATCCCCAGTACCCCCCCCCACACACACAATAAGCTAAACCTGTTTGGTAAATTATAAGCGTCAGTTTAACTTAAAGCCAACTAATGTTACAGTTAATACTGTTGTGAGGATTTTGGTATTTAGGTCAAAACTCATAAAGACCAGGATTATTATCATCCTTAAAGTCAATGAGATGAGATGAATTGGGGCTATTTACTTTGATACACTAAAAAGGAATAATCTTATCTGACACTATATAAAAAAATTAATGTAAAATGAAAAGCCTGTATAGTCAGAAATTGAGCAAATCCAACAACAAAGTTCTAATTACATAAATTCAAAACTCATTAAACCTTTGGATGGTAGGCTCCAAGCTCTTAGACTACAAACATTCTTGCCAGAAGCTGTGGACGTTAGTCTATATTACACCCGATATCATCATTTTAATAATCCAAGGCTGTTTCCAAGAAAAATAAAAGCCAGCCCCCTCCTTTCATAGTGCTGTCTTGGATAATGGTCTAATACAAGGTCTTGCAATGCCTTAGGGAATATTGTATCCATTTCCAACAAGAACTAGGAAGAATTTAGTGGTAAAATGTTTTAGGAAATCCTTATAGCATCCTGCATCTTGGCCTTCTAGTTATTTGCCAGATAACAACCCCTCCTTCATGAGGTTTATCAGTTTCCTAGGATCACCATAACAAAGAGACACAAACTAGGGCCATACAAAAGTAGAAATTTATTCTGTTTCAGTTCTGGAAGCCAGAAGTCCAAAACAAAGGTGACAGCAGGACTCTGCTCCCTCACATCGGTTCCCAAAGTGGGTGATACCACTCCCCCATGGGGGTGATTGAATGAAATATAGATAAGTAAAAGAATGTGAATTTGTCATTTTATCTTTCTGTTTATTAGCTTAAAGAAGTTAGATTTCTAGGGGGGCACTGAAAAGGGGGCGGTGAGCCAAGTGAGTTTGAAAACCTGTGAGACATTCCAGCTCCGGGTGGTGGCCATCAGTCCTTGGCATTCTTTGGTTTTCTTCATTATTATTATAGTCTCTGCTCTGTTGTCACATGACATTCTTCTTGTGTGTTTCTGTCTCCACATGACAGTTTCCTCCTCTTAAGAAGTCACTAGTCATATTGGATCAGGATATCTTCTAATTAACCCATCTTAACTTGATAACGTATGCAAAGACCTCGCTTCCAAGTAAGATCTCACACACATACACATACACATATTTTGGGATATATACAAAGACTTTGGACTATTCTCAAGTGCTGGATATGAGGACAAAAGAAAGTCAAATGCAGGTATATGATAAATCATTAACAGCCGGCCCTGAAGAGTTTAGCAGAGATTTCTGGGTGAGTAGAAGATTTGAAGTTTTCTATTTAAAATCATTTTCAATTCTACTTATTAAGACTGTATGATAACTGTAGCTTCTTACAAAGGTACCTAGACCTGCTGAGCCTTGTTTGTGAATCTCACCAGTATGTGGAGGGAACTCATTATCAGAAGAACTTGCTCTTTTCTTCACTTAGCTAATTCTCTTACAGTCCAGATCAGCATACATTACAGCCACCCCAGAACAGCCAAATGACGAAACCACAAAACTCAAGTTATGAATAATATCTTTTTGACATTATATTAAAAATACTCAGATGTGGCCCATGAGTAAATTTCTTCCAGTCATGCATCTACGAACCTCTTGTGTTGAAATTCTTACTGTGTAGCATCCTTCTGCCATGAAACCCTATATATCTTCATGGTGAAGAAAGGGACTATATTGGCTTTCTTCTAACAGAGTTATGTCTCCGTCCATTTTGAGTTGCTATAGTAGAATACTACAGGATAGGTAATTTATAAATAACAGAAATTTATTTTTCACTGTTCTGGAGGCTGAGAGGTTCAAGATCCAGTCAGTCATCTGGCAAGGGCCCTCCTGATATGTCAAACATGGTGGAAGGTATCACAGAGGCAAAGAGGGAGAGGGAGACAGAGCAAGTGGGGTAAATCCACTCTTGAAGTTACAGACCTGCTCCCATGAGAACAGCATTAGTCCACTGATCCATAAACACTCTTAAAGGACACATCCCCCCACTCTCTCACAACGGCAACTAAATTTCTCCATGAGTTTGGGAGAGGTTAAACATTCAAATTATAAGAATTAGTATGAGTAGTTCTCTTCCATCAAAACACATTTATCTAAGGCCTGTACTGTTGCCACTCAATGTTTGCTTGGGAACAACAAAGGAAAAAGTAAACAGGAGGGGAAAATGAATACAAATCCACATTTCTCCTTATTTATTTGTATCTACAGTCTCCTCTCCTGGGTGCCAGATCCACATAATAAAAAATTGGGGCCTATGTCCACTATAGGCATCTCAAACTTAATACATCTAAGCCTAACTCCATTATTTTCAGTCTACAACCAGCTCCTTTCCCGATATAGTTGCCTATCTCACTTAATTCTGCAGCCATTTAACCAGTCACCTAAGCCATAAATCTAGGTACCATTCTTGTCTTATCTTTTCCCCTTGATCCTCAAATTCACTTGATGAATTTCAAGTGAGAAAAGTTGTATGAATTACATCTCATAACTATTTCTCAAACATGTCTCCTTTCTCCCCATCCATAGCTGCTTCCTCAGTTCCAACCCTCATGTTTCCCACTGGAGTTACCACAATTGACTCCAGTTACTTTGTGGAGTCAAAGCTTCCTAATTGACTCCAGTCTTGTCTCTTTTTCTCATGTAGTCTCCACACTGTAGCCATGAAAATCTGATCAAATTGAGATGGTTCTCTTCCACTAGGGTACAATTCATTCATTCATTTATTCAATCAGTATCTAGTGAGTATGTGCACTATGCCAAACATTTGTCCTAGGAAGGGATGAATAAAAACAAATACAATCTGCTGTCATGGGCTTACAGTCTCTTGGGGGGAAGAGTATAGAGTGTGGAAATATTAATCATCATGGGTTCTGTGCAAAGTTACAAACTAGAGTAAGTGTTATGATGAAAGAGATTCAACTTTATAAAAGCAGACAGCAGAAGAGCCTGTCTAGTCTGGAGAATGAGAAAGTGAGGTGAGAAAAGAAGAGAAACCCAGGATGAAGCCTTGAACAAGGCCAATATTTGATGGTCGGTAGAGGACTACGGGCTCAATGAGGCTGGGCTGCAGTAACAGTGGCACCCATGGTATCATGGAGGCTTAAGGAAGGGAATATTTGAAGAAGGAGAGTTGTCCTCTGTGTCAAATTTCTCTTAGAGGTCAAATATAATGAGGTATAGAAAACACCCCTTCAGTACAGTGGTGGTCATCAGTGATGATAGAAAGAGCTGACTGGGTGAACTAAGAGAGAGAGAGCACAGATGAGACTGAGTTAAGGAGATAGTACAGTCTGGGGAAAAGGAGGCAGTCAACCTCATGACCTGCTCCTGGCCTCCTCTGTAGCTTCTTCTCATATCACCTCTTTAGCTACTACATCCTCCGTCCCTGTCAAGCACAGTCCTTCCTGCCATACATGACTTGCAGTTCACTCAAGGGCTCCACAGTCTGCTTTGCCCAGAGCCTTAGAGATTATAATTTTGTCTGCCTGAAAGTCTTTCAACTTTCTTTTATCTGTACAGCTCCTAATTCCTCTTCAAGACTCAGCTCAGGGGTCACTGCCTCTGGAAGCTTCTCCTGATATCCATCCCAAACCTCACACTGCCAGCTTCAGCACCACAAACTCACCTTCTCTGTCTCTTCATTTGTGGTATCCCATATACCGCCCCCCTAAGATTATCCTGATGAAAGACCAACTTTGAACCTTATTGTCTATATTCCCCACAGAATTATAAGTTGCAGGAGAGTAGGGACTCTATGTCACATTTATGTAGTCAAATAAGTTTGAAGAATGAATGAATGATCACGTCCATCCTCTGACATCAGCATCTTTGTCCACAGCATGACTGAGTTCTAATGGTACTGGTACTGCTGGGAGCAGGAGTGGTTCCTCCTTGGGACATTGACTTCTTGTGGACATATCTCCTGGTACAAGTTCAGTGAGGGGGTTTTGGGGTCAGGCAGAAAGGGATTCAATCTCAGCTCTTCTATGAGTCTCAATTTTCTTATATATATATTAAATGAGAATAATTTTGATACCTACCTTACATTACTTTGTGGGAGTATAAAACTAGCACAATCCACATGGAATATTTAGCATGGTTTTAAGTAAGAGACCAAATGGTCAATACGTATTAACTTTTATTGATATGGCTTGTATCCTAAGGCTG
The DNA here is from genome assembly GCA_004027185.1 of Glis glis. Lineage (NCBI taxonomy): Eukaryota > Metazoa > Chordata > Mammalia > Rodentia > Gliridae > Glis > Glis glis. The sequence goes on from PVJS01000750.1 coordinate 81,407, forward strand.
CCACAAGAAAACATCACAAACATGGTGACTAAAAACAACACAAATTTCTTTTCTTCTAGTTTTGAAAGTGAGAAGTCCAAAAGAGTTTAACTAGGCCAAAATCAATTAGATGGTAGTCTTCACACTCTTTGGCATTGTGGCGTAGTACATGCAACTGTAGTTATACAAAGAATAAATATCCAAAGTATATGGTATCTGGAAAATACAGAGTGCTTCTAATCTATCATAACAAAAAAGAAACCCTGTGTCTTAAGCTTATACTAAAGTTATACACTTAATGAAAAACAACTACAGGAATCCTAGTTTTCTCCTGCTCGACTCAAAAGGAAAAAATTTTTGTGCTTTTCTAGAAATAATTTGAGTCAGATATATTTTCTGAAGATGGTAGGAAGGATCCTGGAAGGTCAGGAGGTGGTAGCTCATCCTACAGAACTTATCACTTATTGATCCTTTATCTGACATGGTCAGACAGGGTCATATATTCTCTCCCTTCCACCTTGCAAAATCACAGCAAGATCTATCTGTGCCTAAAGTTATCAATGAAGGGAAATTGGGAAACACCAGGTTTCTTTTGTACCTAAGTGTCTGTCCTTAAACTTGTGAATGTGCTTTATTGAAAGCAACAGAAGTGTTGGCTGTTGTATTAGGGTTTGTTGCCAGGTGTCTGTGTTTGGCATTTGCTTGCAAATTTAGCGATTTGTTCTTCAGCCAACATGCCATCCTTAATAGAGGTGTAGTTAGACTGGGAAGTAATTTTTAAGCATAACAGAAATCAATAAGAGATTATAATTGCAAAAAATTCTGTAGAGTTTATTCTCACTAAACATAGGTCATTAAAAAGACTTTACAGAAAGATTCTTATATTCCATATTCCGAAGACACTTATATTCCATTCTTCTTTTCTACTATTTTCTTATAGCTCAATGTAAAAAAAATCAAAAGTGGGAGTGAAACATGACAGTTCTTAACCTCAAAGCAAGTCTGGACAGTTTTTTTTTTTTTTACATTTTTTTTCGGTACTGGGGATTGAACCCAGGGGCATTCTACCTCTGAGCTACATCCCCAGCCCTATTTTTTATTATTTATTTTGAAACAGGGTCTCACTAAGTTGTGGAGGGCCTCACTAAGTAGCTGAGGCTGGCCACGAACCCATATCCTCCAGTCTCAGCCTCCCAAGTACTGGGATTACATGCATGTGCCACCATGCCCGGCTCAAGTCTGGACAGTTTACTTCCCCATGGCATGTAGAACATCATTTGTCCAAATTATACGCTCCGAAATTGGTGAAATTGACATGTAGGATATTAGACTAAGTAATGAAGTGTGTGTGTGTGTGTGTGTGTGTGTGTGTGAGAGAGAGAGAGAGAGAGAGAGAGAGAGAGACAGAGAGACAGAGAGAGACAGAGAGAGACAGAGAGAAAGACAGAGAGAGAGACAGAGAAGGAAAGGGAGATGGAGGGAAGGATCATAGTTTATTAAATAAGAAATACTTTTAAAAACTGTTTTCTTCTCAACTGATTTAGTGGAGACTATAATTGTGATTAAAGTAGAAAACAAAGGAAGAAATCAGCATTAACTTCCGAAGTGTTTTGTTTCCAATCTAGACAACACTGATACAGCAGACTATTAATACAACTTAATACTAAAACAATGGTCTTTTATGAGAATCTTGAACATCTTCACAAACAAGCGTGGCTGTCTTCATTATGTAGGAAGCAAAACAGTGAGTGAATAATTTAGTACATGGATCCCAATTTGAGTTTTGAAATACAGTTAGACGAATGCAGAGCAGATCTGGCATTTGTCCTGGTCTCTGGCCCTACACTCTTTCCCAAAGAGGTGGGGGGAGTGAGTTTGGCGCAGGGACCAGGGGTGGTAGAAAAATTCACCCAATGGAGTGTAACAAGGAGAGGTAGGGAAAGGATGCCTTGCCTCACACTGCAAAACTTTTGAATTTCACACCTGAAAATTATCCTACTCTGCTGATGCTAATTTCAGAGAATAAGGAACCTTGGGGAAAGAGTTTTACAGGCTTATCAAAAAGCATCAAGAGACACAATTAACAAAGAACTGTATTATTTCCTTCCTCTGTAGCATAGCTACTTGATATCCCAAGGCTTAGGGATGGCACCCAGGGAAGGTAAGTGTTAACCTCTTGCAGTCTCAGGCTCCTAAACAGTTGGCATCCCCTGAGCCATGGAACCCTCATTCTACCTCTTCAGGCTGAGCATTTATGGCCATGGTTGACTGGCGGTGGAATGCTCAAGTACTTCTTAAAAGGTCACCAAAGCAGGAGAAATGAGTACTGAGCCTCACTTGCTCAAGAGCCTGCAGATTCCACAAAAGTGCCTTTGAATAATGACCATGCTATCATCTCCAAGTGTCCTATTAAATTATTAAACTATACTACAATTACTACAGCTAATAAAGTGCTAGTGCAGAGCACAATAGCAATGGTAATTGTGTAGCGGAATGATTAAACAGCAGGCTGCAATAATGATTCCAATCCATCTTCAGAGATGGAGTCAAAACTCTAACAATCAAATCAATCAATTAGTGAAGAAGAGTGCTGAGGGGGAGTGAATGAAAAACAAGTTTTCACAACAAAGCAATAAATCAATCCCAAATAACCATGCTGCATTCTTGTACCAAAATGTAGATAATATTTGTTATTGCAATTCAATATCAAAGCCTTGGCTTCATTGTCTATTACCCTAGCTCAAGGTAGAGGAGGAATCTCATTTTGGTCAGGCATTATGAAGTCCAAATAAATGCTCAGACTCAATGCATATTTACAAAAAACAAATGTCATAGCAGGAAACCTCCTCTGTTAATAAGTCTTATTAAGGTATCTGTTTCTTTTTGCTAACACACAAACAACCATGGATAATGGTCTATATGGCCATCCTAGAAAAAATCAGAGCAGTCCTTTAGGAGTTTTCTGTATTATACTTTACGATTTCCAAAGCACTTTTGCCAACATTATCTAAGGCTTTCTTGACAAATGCCGGGTGAAGTGGAAGATGGTATTTTTAACTAATCTATTTTACAGAGAGGCATAGTGAGGCTCAGAGAAGTGATTTTCCCAATGTCCAATGGATGGTGAAACAGTGGTAAGGCCATGTCTTTCTATGTCAGTCACTGTGTGCTGCCTGGGCACTGCACTACTCAAGTACAGAGCAAAGGATTTAAGGAGACCCCCAAAGTCTCCTTCCCTCTGCAAGAAACCGCAACAGATTGAGATGCTGGGGGAGATATTGTGAGTGGACACAGGGAGGGTTTAGTGCAGGTCTCTGAGGTGTAGGTTCACCCTGGGGTGAGCTACCACAGTCTTAAAATGACACCCGTAGGGTGCTTTAGATGTGGCTGGAGCTCTGAAGGTCCAGTCTGCTGCAAGCCTCTCCTCAGATTGCCCCAGAAGTTACCTTAACAATGTCTTTGAAATGCTTCTGCTGTGGTGCTCATTAGCAACATCTACTTATACCACTGATTGAGCACTTAGAATGTACCAGGTTCTGTGTCAAGTGTATTAAATGCATTACTTCAAATTGATCCTGAAAACCACACTCACCATTGTGTACTATCACTCCATTTTCACAGAACTTTTAAAAACTTAAACTCAGGAAAGTTAATTAATACAAAGTCACAGAGCAATTAAATGGTGAAGCCAAGTATCACACCCAAGTTCCTGAACGCCTCAGCCTGCTTCTCACTTGGCACTTCACTCCCAAAATTTTGGTTGTAAGTTGTTTAATTACTTACATTTAATCTAAAGAATTTTAACATTTCTTATTGGTCTCACCTTCCAAATATTTCAAAAGAATATTCATTTTTATTTCATTTATCAAGCAAACTCAAAATTAGCAGGTACAGAAAAGGTAAATCAAAATTCCTCTGGGGTGGTTTATAGAGTCAACATGTAATTTTAAACACTGTAGTTATTAAATGATGGTGGAGATATGCATTGTTACCCAAGATCACAGCCAGGTTCAGTGATCTGCAAGGATTCACAGGATCTGGCATATCGTCATACTCATGACCATGCCTTGTTACAGGGAAAGGATACAAACAATCAGCAAAAAGAAAAAGGATCTGGGTTGAAGTCCAGAGGAAACCAGATGCATGCTTCCAAGAGTGATACTGGACACACTTAATTCCTCCAGTGATGAATTCAGACAACACATGCAAAAGGTTATCTACTGGAGAACCTCATTAGAGATTCGATGCCCCAGGTTTCTGTTGGGAAATGGCCACATAGGCTCCCTCTACTGAACAGATACCACAATTCCAGACTCCCAGAAGGCACACAGGCATTCAACCTAAACCATATTATTTGCACAAACAATAGGTACAGTGAAGCTTTCTTATCGGGAATTGATGAGAATCCTCCCCAAATCAAAGTTCCAAGACTCCAGCCAAAGGCCAACCTTATAAGCAGGCCTTTCCATGGGAAGCCTGCTATGCTTACATTTTTCAGTACAGGTAAAGTTTTTCATGACTTTTCATTTTATCCATTTCCTTTCCATCCTTTCTTCCCTCCTTTTCTTTATGGAACTGGACATCAAGACTCCTGTGACCCATTTTAGCTAATGTCATTAGGCCTGTCAGTAATATATTTGTGTCTGTAATCCCTGTGTTAATTTGCTACCTTTCTTAAAAAGGTCTGGTCATGATTTCATAGCTTGGAGCTGGGGTGTCCCCCCAAGGCTCATGTGTTGAAGGCTTGGCACCCACTGCAGCAAGGTTCAGGGGTGGGGTTTGGGGAAGTGATTGGATCGTGAGGGCTCTGACCTCATCGGTGGATGAATCCATTGATAGCTGAATGGACTACTGAGAGGTGGTGGAAAATGTGGGTGGTAGGACATAGTTGTAGGAAGTATGTCACTGGGGATGTGCCCTGGAAGTATATGACTTGTCCCCAACCCCTCCTACACCCTACTGTCTGCCATGAGCTGAGCAGCTTTCCTCTGCCACACCCTTCCACCATGATGTTTTGCCACATCTTAGGCCCAAGCCAATGGAGCCAGTCAACTGTGAACTGAAACTTCTGAAACTGTGAGCGAGAATAAACTTTTCCACCTTTAAGTTGTTTATATCAAGAATTTTGGTCATAGTGACAAGAAGCTTAATGCATGATCCCTTCTAAGAATAAAGCTCTCTCGGGTCTCAGTCTCATGGTTTCTCTCCTAATAGTAGTTTCTAGGCTTTGTTGGATCCTGTTTTGTAGCTTCTAACCTAGGCTTCCCTCTGAGTGGGGAGAACTGTTCTGTATCTGTACCTGATGACTCCTGGAACACAGTCCACTCCATATGGTATTCCCAGGAATTCAGCACTGCCCCTGGAGGGAGGACAGATTTACATTTTCTCTTGCAAAATTATCAGGCTCTTCTAGGGCCTGAAGTAGAAGCACTAGGTGCCAGCTCTGGGTTAGCCTTTTAAACTACATTCAAAGAAGGCAAGAAATGTTGCCTCAGGGAGAAGCAGATGATATGAAGGAAGAGTATAGACTGGAGGGCAAGGAAGGATAAGAGAAAGGAATTTAAAGAAAGAAGGAAAAAGCCAAAAGACAGCCTCGGGTTACGATGACCCCAGGTCAGAGCAGATTCTGAGCTGAAATGGTAATAAAATCCAAAACTGTTGTGTGTGCATGAGAGCAAGAGACAGAGAGTGAGAAAGAGAGAAATGGGAAAGGGGGAGAAAGACTGGCTATTTACAGAAAACTATATTTTGTGGAGAGATTTTAAAAAATTAAACATTACTTCTCAATTCTGTCTTCATTAAATTTTTCTCATATTCCACCAGTCTGATCATCCTGTGTAGAAGGAATAAATAATTATTTAAGGTATATAAATAATTATTTATTCCTGTTAGCAATACAACCCCCCCATGCAGATACTAACAAATTATTAACCCATTGTTTAAACCAAAATACACTTTTATCTTCAATCCAATTTGCTTCTTGCATATCTATTCTGATGGCTACTATTCTTATGGGTACTGAAAAACAAATCATGAGGTTTGGGAGTTTTGTTTTGTTTTTCTTGTGAAGAATTTACTACTAAAACCATGAAAAACGATAGCCTTTACTATCAACATCCCTCCCTCACTCTCTCCTTCAGGACCTGCTCCTTGCTACCTCCTATCTCCCTATTATTCCCTTTCTCCTTCCTTGAGTCCCAAGCTCTTACGACCCCTAGTGACAGGCTCCCTTCTCCCCTCCAGTCACATTACCTAATCCTAAATCCTTGAAATGAATGACATTTCTTGGAGCTGTTTGATCTTCGGTCCTTCTTGGAAATATTCTATTCTAAACACAGTTAGGAGTCTCCATGGCAGAAAGAAAATGCCTGCTAATCTGGGTGAGCCATCTTGGATGCTGTCTTTGATTTGCTACATTATTAAAAAAAATCAGCTTTTTTGTAATTTAAAATTGATGTTGTTATGAGAAAACAACCATGTGATACCCTGTTTAAAGATGTTCTCATTGGCTTAAATGCTTAAAGAGCTTTCACAGACAAAAGGCTGGTAACCAAGAGGGGCCTGAAGGAGCTGGAAGCTGCTGATCTAGAATAAGGGGCACAGGGAGGACTTTTTAACTGATTATATGCAAAATAAAATACATCCTGGTGGGAAACTTTAAAAGAGGGACTCTAACTGGCTGTTGCATAAAGCAGCCAGGCTCTCTCCTGTTTTTTGGTAGTGAGCTTACTGGATTACAATGCTTCTTAGTGTGGTTTTTGACCTGCAAAGAAGAAAAGCAGAAATACAGAAGGGAAGAGACAGTGATTTGATGTCTGTCTACAAAGGGAAATGGAGCTGCCTCTTTCTGATAAGGAAGCTACTAAATGAAGACAGCTGAGGAGTCTTTAAACCCAGAGATGCATGTTGCCTGGCAAGGGCTGAAGCAAACCAGTTAAGAAAGGCCTTGCAAGTACAGGTGGTACATCCACATCCCTCCCCTGCTCGACGACTCTCTCCCACCAGTTTCTGAGCCTAACTGGAGAGTCTCTTTGCATTCCAAGATCAGATAACAAGTGCCCAAAATGATTAATTCCATCAAATCTCTTCAAAGGGACTTTTCATAGGATATCTGTTCACTAAACTTTTGAAGATTTATATAATTCATAACTATTCTAAAATAGCAAAATATAAGGTGACAGTGTGTACTTCTCTGTATTCCCAATTAGAACTGACAGTTTCAGAATCTCTGAAAGATTTAATAGAGATTCCTAGGCTTACCTCCAGAGATTCTTATCCAGTAGGTCTCAGATCTCTGAGTTTTTAAAAATCTAACCTATTGGCTTTCATACTAAATCAGGTTTGGAACTCTTTGAATATCACTATAGTACTCCACGTTACCAGAATTGCAAGTACTGTATGTTTTATAACAGATTTTCTAAAATTAATATACTTATCAATCATCTAGGACTCCTTTAAATGTAGATTCTGATATCTCTGAGGTAGAGAAAGAGATTCTGCTTTTCTAATAAGTTTCCAGGGGATGCTGATAATGCTGGTCTTTACACTTTAAAGGCAGTTGCGGTAAACTAACCCCTCAAATCTCAGTGGTTGAATGCATAAAACATTTGTTTCTCATTCATGAAAAACACAGTGTGAGTGGTCCTTCTGAGTCTCATAGCTATGCCATTTGAAATTTTGTTCCCCAAAGTTACCAAGAATAAAGGATGAAAGGGATGGAGGTGTGTTGTGATTATTTTTAATTTTGGGGCAGGAGAGTGGGTGGGTACTGGGAATTTAACCCAGCAGCATTCTACCTCCAAACTACATCCTCAGTACTTTTTTTGACATAGGCTCTCACTTACTTGCTGAGGCTGGCCTCAAAACTGCAATCTTCCTTTCTCAGCCTTCCAAGTACTGAGATTACAGATATGTGTCACTGTGCCTGGTGCATTGTAGTTATTAAAGACCTTAACTTAGAAGCAACACATGGCATTTGCCAGCAGATGGCCCCAATTTAACTGCAAGGGAGGCTGGGAAATGTGGAGAAGCAAACAGAAGTTTACTGAGTATCAGTAGTCTTTGCCACGGTGATCTACTGGACTTAAATAGTTAACAAAATATCTCTTGAAATAAATGCTTGGTTTTATTTTTATTTGCTAATTTTGTTTTAATCTAAACTACACTCTTCAACCAGGGTAAAATACTTCCCTCTTTGATTCATTTGATTCCATAGAATGATTATCTTGTCAAATATATGAAGCCCAGGAAATACCCTCATAATGTGACACCTCATTGCAGGTACATAAAAATACATTTCATTGAATTGCAACACCTGCATTTAGCAACATTTTTATATAAAATAAAAACTGCTAAAATAGCAGATTCCCAATAAGTGTATCATGGGAATAACGGTGAGCTTGTTAGAAGATCTGCAAATCCAGAGGGTAGGTAAGTGAAATCATCATCTATAGCTTAATTCTCCTCGACTTCCCTGCTCAGCTTGGATCCCTTCATTTCATGGCATACTCATCTTCTTCCATCCTTTTGTGACAGCCCACACTCAGAACGTCTTTCTTTTTTATTTGCTTTTTTTCTTAGCGGTTGCTTTTTTTCTTAGCGTTCCTACGTTAGGAAAGTTAACACAATGTTGTTAAATCTCAATATCTTTTTGTGCAAAATGGGAATGTAAAAAATGATGCCTCATCCATGATCAGCAGTCATGCATGAGGTCCATACACCACAGGGCACTGCTAATCCTGTCCCCTGCATTGGTTCAGCCTTTGGACAAGGACCCAGCACTGCACTGTTCACTGTATTTGGAGAAAATGGTAAGAGTTCTATACTGGCTGCAATCTTTTATGACTTCTTAGAAATCTTTCATACGCCTCCTAGGTATAACCAACCAGTTGACCACCACCAACAACAAAAACAAAACCCAATCCAACAAGGAGATGTATCGATTGTGTGTATATATTTAATAGACATCTCTAACATACAGCCAGTCATTGTTGCACATTTTGCAAGAGGAACTATTTAATACTTCTCTGTGTCCAGTACACAGGGAGACATTGATCCCTAATGATTTGCACTATTAATGTCACTGTAAAGTCAAATCCTAGGGCTAAATAAAAGTTCATTTATATCTTGAAATATCTATGATGATTGTTTTGCCTTCAAAAAGTTATCCCTCATAGGTCATTGTAATGACAAAACAGTTACTCAAATATTCTTTTAGAAGAAGATTATGAAGAATATTTAAAAGAATTAAAAGTAGGAAAAAGGGTAGATTTGAGTATATTTAGGGGTTCTTCCCTGAATTTTAGTAACCTTTGGCTTCATGAGTCAATGTTTATAAGTATGAATATTACAAATATAGGAAAATTTGAAACAGTTGTTAAAATCTTCCTAGAGATCTACGGATGCAAGTAGATTCTCAGTTGTAATGGAATAGAAAATTTCTATATCTCCTCAGTAGCATGATTTTAGCATAAATATATGACTTTGCTCATATATGTTCCCGCTTTTTGCCTTCAAAGCTTGAAATTGTTTTAACACAAGATTAGTGCCTCTCTTATTTTGTTCTCCAATACTTGTTTCCACAGCTCTACATGAAATTGATTCTCAATATATCTTTATTGATTATAAAGAGTAATGTCATTTTGGATGAATACTTTTTGATTTCTCTCACAGAGGTTTTTAACTTTTGAAGGTCATAGAACACTTTGAGAATTAAAAATTAAAAATTGTAAACCTCTCTTCCCTAGAAAAATTCACATTACCTATACCCATAAATTTTTACATATAATTTCAGAAGGCTCACAGACCTCCAATGCCATATATGGGTTCCCTGCTCCATATATTTTTGTTACTTTTCTAAATTTTACCAATAAATGCTATCAACATGCAGGAAACACAACAGTGTTTCCTAAAGATTAATGCAAGTAATCCTAAACATGCATATGGGATAACCAGAAACTCTAGGGAAAGCCTGTAATAATGAATTACCCCTTACATGTTCCCAAAATTTCTGGTCCCTGATACACTTTCTCTAAAAGGAAGATTTTTCTGTTTCTATCTCCTCTTCTATGAAGTCTTCATTGGTATTACCAATTAATTTTTCCTCCCTTATGTGTCTCCTCTCATAGAGTCAGTGCTTTGGGGCCATGATTTATCCATTTCTATGTCTTCAGTGTCTAGGCCAAAGGATGGTACACAGTAAGCATTAGGTATTTATATAATCATGCTGAATTGTTCTTTTTGTGCATGTGAACAGTCCATCAGAGGCAGAAAAAGCAAGACATTCTTGACAGACGACCTCATTAGTCCTTCTCTTTCCAGATGCCTGGCTCAGCCTGGGACAGATACTAGTCAAATTAAATTAAATAGCATTTAATATGCTTGTCACAGTTCTCATTACAAATCAGTTAATTATAAGACTGTCTAAAACAAAAGATAAGTTCTTTAAACTTGTATTAAAATCAAAAAGATCAGGAAGAAGTGACCAGCACTATACAGAGAGTCAAACTTGGTTATTGAGGTCCTGTGGTTGAGGTTTCCTATTTATCTCCAAAGCTTGGAATGAAGTTTCACTTGCCATGGGACCACCACTATTTGTCTCAAGAGAAGAATGATCTGGAACCAGAGAGCAAACCAGGTTGTTGGATTTGAAAGCACATTGTCCAAAAAATATAAAATATCCAGTTAAATTTGTATTTCAGATAACATCATAAATGACTTTTTAGTATAAGTATGTCCCCAATATTATACGAGGTCTACAAAAAAATTTAATTCACCTGAAATTCAAATTTAGTGGACACCCTCTGTTTTTATCTGCATAATAATCTGGCAATCCTAATTTAGGGGCCAATTCCTCACAATCAAAAGAAAAAAATCATGCAGCATCACCATTTCAAGCCTTCCCTGTGAGAACCATTTTGAACAACTTTGATTTGCATTTTTATTTACCATGTTCCAAAGACATTAGCTTTACCTCTAAGTAATTGAGTTTTCCTGCTGGCAGCCTATAACTCCCCAAATCTTTCACATTTTCACTAATTGCGGCTATAAGAAACCTAAGATTCTCAGAGCTCTGTTATGCTCCCCCCCCCCACCATGGGTGCTTTATGAGGAGGAGCCGCTGGTGCCATGTATTCTCGGCTGTTGCTCCTGAGCTTTCTTCCTTGCTGGCATGTGTTGTAAAAGGAGGCCAGCTGTCATCCTGTGGTGTCAGGTTTTGGGCTATCCCTTTGGGAAAAAGCAGACAGTCCCCTCCCTGACAGGGGAAAGGCCCCCAGAGGTCAGCAAAGGCAGACACCTGTTGGTTTTTGATAGTGTTCCAATGTGGAGGCAAAAGGCCTTGCCTTGCTATTTATATTGGGAAAGGACTAAGGGGCCTTAAACTCTTGAGACAGCTGATTAAGCCAGAGCAGAGTCATGTCTTGGTGAAGGAGAACAGATGTGGATTCTGGTGAGCTATATATAGGCTCAACCTGGGAGTTCTCCTCAATCATTTTGATGAATGCAGAGCATCAGCACACGGGTCAACTCTCCATAGGTCATCACATGGAATTTTCTTTGATTTCTTTTGGTTTCCATATGAACCAAATATTCCAGATTTATTCTGTCCTGGTGTATTGGACACCACGACATTTTAGTGGTACATCATTCTAACTTTGAATCTTGCTAGGTTATCGATGACTTTCCCTGACAGTGGTGGTGGTCTTAGTGGTGTTTTCAGAAAAAAAAAAAAAAAACAAAGGTCAAAAGGCACATGAGGTTCTGTGACCAAAATTATTTTAGTTAAATATTGACCAACCTGTTTAGTCTACCTTTTTTCAACGTCTGCTTATCAGTTCTAAATGTGATTCATACCACATTAAGGCCAACGTGTCTAGGAGAATGCCCAAGGGAAGTGCTAAGCTTGGAAATAGTTGGAACTTTCTCACTCTTGATGATCCTCAGGGCATAAAATAAGGGTCACATGTGTTTCTAAGCAGAATCTGATAGCAGTAAGATCAAGAGTTCACCCAGCATGCATGCTAAATTGTATTGATGGCCTCAAAACATATGGAGGAACAAATCTCATTCCTGTAAAGGAAGATCCCTGCCACAGCCCTTTGAAAATGGCCATTCAATGTTTTCTCAATTACTCCTTGGCTTATATCTGGTATTGTTAGATGCCTTTGATTCATATTCCTTACTGGTATCACTGCTTGTAAACCACACTTAACAACCATCTTAAATGTTTTCCACAATTTGACAAACTCTAACCTTTTCCTTAGGACACAATTCAAATATTACTTCTATTCAGTACACCCACAGCCCTTGAGTCTACCCTACAGGAGCTCTTTTCCCAGGTTAGACTGGTCTTCAGGGATGGGCACTAGCCAAGGTGCCCTGAGGCTGTATAAGTCAGTGGGAAACCAAAATGGCTACAAGATTAAGCCAAGGCTGGACTGGGACGACAACTTGCAACTGGGTCAAATAGCAAAAGAAGAAGTCATAAGATCAGTAGCTGAGAGCACATGGTATGAGTTTTGTAGGCTGAATGGGGATTGAACTCAGGGGCATTCTACCCCCTGCCCTTTTTCCTTTTTTATTTTTTGTTTTGAACAGAGTCTCACTAGGTTACTGAGAGCCTCGCTATGTTGCCGAGGCTGTCCTGAATCTGCAATCCTGTCTCAGCCTCCCAAGTACTGGGACTACAGGCTTGTTCTGCCATGCCCGGCTGAATATTTCATTTCTGAAATTGCAAATTAGTGTTGGGATATCCTTTTTGCATGTGGTGTAGAGCATGAAGCAAACTTGAGAGAGCAAAGTCTATCCTGACTGAAAATAATTTGTTATTGTTTCACTTGTTGAGTTTGTTCTTCCTCTCAGTTGTCACCTTCTAGATCCAAGGTCCATGTCTTTTCTATATTTTCACAGTATCTACCATAATGCAAGTTATGTAGTAGGTGTTTTGTAAGTGTTGACTGATTTACTGCCATGGATCTGCAGTTTTTTTGAGGGGAAAATGTAGGTGTCTAACCTGTCTTTTAGGCAGTTTTTGCCTTCTATAGTGGAGATAACTGACTCCCAAGGATTTTATGTCCTTGAGAACACAGGGTGATGCCATTTTTAGACCATCATTATGTCTTCTGCTCAAACATGCTTTGTCATCAAAGGTAGGAGAATCAAATTGATCTTTTTATCTTCATCATGCTAGACCTGTGTACATAAGAAGCTAATTCCAGGGAAGTATGGAAAATAAAGTAATGGAACTGTAATTCCTGCATCAATGTCTATGATAGGATGAAGACAGGTTCATTTGAAGATTGAAAAGATTGTTGATATGGTAAGTCCAAAGTTGTGATTGGGGGATAACTCACAACCAGGTCAAATAGCAATTATGTCAAAGGAGTATGTTAGGGGCTAAAATAGAAGTTGAGAAGAAAAAGAACAAATTCAACAGCATTGTCTTGGTAGGGGAATGCTTTATAAGCTACAAGAAATTAATGATGTTTTAATTTATTCCATGAACCATACTCTCCTCCTCCCATGGATCTGCCCAAATTTATTACCATTTTCCAAAGGTCAAAGACAGAAAAATTGTAGTTACAGTGGAATCAGGATTGCTTTTGATTTTCTGTATTTTAGGACCTTGCAAGTAAAAGTATGTTTCTAAGGCCAGTAACATCAGTACCTAAAAGCCTGTTGCATAATCTCAGGCACCACACCAGAATTACTGAATGTGAATTTGCATTTTAAGAAGAGCCTCAGGCAATTCACATACACTCATTAAACCTTGGGAAGTTCTGATTGGGGTAAGCAACACAGAAGAGTGCCAGCCTTCAAGAGAATCCACACTGACATTTTTAATAACTCCAGGGAACAATTGCCCTGTACACTCCTGTTGTCACATGGGTTCTGGTTTGAACCACTCTCCTCTTGCTCATCCCAACAAAGCTCTTCCAGCCTTTGCACAGTTCAGTTCATGGAAATGATCAGGCACCTCTTCCTTCCATTCCTCAGATCGTCTGTTATTAACATTTTCCTCATATACTTTTATTTGGAGAGAAAATAAATGAGGGTATAATTTTCAACCTGACACATGAACAAAAGGCAGTGTGTGTGTGTGTGTGTGTGTGTGTGTGTGTGTGTGTAACTGGGGATTGAACTCAAGGGCATCCAACCTCTGAGCTATACCCCCAACCCTTTTTATTTTTATTTTTTGGAAACAGGGTCTTGCTAGGTTGCTGAGAGTCTCACTGTGGTTGCTGAGGCTATCCTTGAATCTGTGATCCTCCTGTCTCAGCCTCCCAAGTACTTGGATTATGGGTGTGTGCCACCATGCCCAGCCAATAAATGGCTTTTTAAAAGTATAGTTCTCCACTTTTCTGCATGTTCCCCTATGCCCCAGGAGACTGACTTCCAGAAACAGAACCAGCTAGGCTTCCTTCGACCTTCTAAGTGGGCTTGGCCAATGGAAATCTCATGAGGACACTAAAGGATAAAAAGAAAAAAAAATAATTCTGGGTATTTTTCTACTCTCCACTCCCCTATAGCTCCTCCTCTTACCCATTTTGGCTTAAGGGTGGTAACAGCTTTTACCATTAGCAATACCTAAATGTGATACCATCCATTAAAGATCATCTTGTTCCAGCCCATGCCTCTGCAAATACTGTTTTCATTGAAGTCTCTTCAATTTCCTCTTTGAGTAGCCCAGTCTGTGTCCTACCCAAGACCCTGACTGATTTAGTCACCTTGTTTTCTCAGCCCTCTGAGATTAGTACAAGGATGCATAATCTAGCAGGTCCCTGTTACTTTTAATTAGATCATCATTCACTTTACACTTCTCTGGCCTTTTCTGCGAATGACCTCTCGCAGTGCTCTGAGTCAGTGTTTCTCTATTTCTAAGGACTGCATACAAATCACCTGAGAGATTTGGTTACAATGCAGATTCTGACTCAGAAATTGCAGGTGGGGCCTGAACTCCTTGACTTCTAACAAGCTGTCAAGTTCTGCCAATGCTGGGAGCCCACAGATCACACTTAGGGGCTTTATTCAAACACCAAAACCTGAGAGGGATAAAGGAGACTGATGGTTCTCCAAGTGCAGTTAGTCCATGACCAGTAGCCTCCACATTACCTGAGAACAAGGCTGTGAGAAATGTAAATTCTGAGTCCCTTTTCCGGGCCTGCTGTATAAAAAGCTCTGGGTTGGGGCCTAATAATGCTTTATCAATCCCTGACAGTGACTCTAATCCACACCTAAGTTTGAGGACCACTCAAATAGAGATAGTACATTTGTAATAACTGTTTCTTATTCATTGTTATTTGAATGGCTTCACATAAAACAATGTGTGCCTTTCTCAGAATTCTACTCAATACAGAAGTAGAGTAGCTATATGATTCAGGAAATTGACATTAGCTATAATGACAAATTTTTAAATTTCTGCTACTATCATATATAATAACACGAAGACAAATAAAATTACCAATAAATGTGTTTTGAAGATAATAAATCACATCAGGATTCAGTTCATTTTACTCATAATATGCAAGTCTATGCCAGGTGCTCTAAGAGATACAAAGATTGCTATTCAATTTTTGTCTTATAGAATTTACAGTCTCATGGGGAAAAATCAAGCATTGGTTGGGGCTACTAGAAGATTGTTTTCTAGAATTACAATTATAAAATCAACACATAATAAAAATAGGTAATTTTTTAAAAAGTCAACACATAAGGAATGATTAGAAATTTGATCAGAAGTCTATAAAAAGGCAGTTGGAAGAAGAATGTTTCCTTGACTTGAAGCTTAATAGACAGGCATAAAGTGATCCCTGGATAAAGGAGAGCTAAGTGATAAACACTATTGAGTTCTGTTGTCTGGTTTAGCACTGCTGTGAAGCTGCTTTGACTAGAATATTTTTTTGTACAAAGCTTTTAAATCACAGTATTAATCTGACTAAGCACATTTACTCCCACTAAGAAAATTTCTGTCATTTGCTCTTCCTCTTCGTATATACCCAGAGTGGAATAGTACACCAGTATGACCAGTCCACTGGATGAGCTCATTCGAAATTAACATAATGGCATTCTGGGCTCACATGCCTATTCTTGTGAGTTTAGGAATTATAAACTAGGTTTCACTGACTCTGAAACACTAACAAGACAGAATTTCTAGATAGTGAGGTGGAAATCACTGGTTGGACCACAGAAACTTCTTTACCGTGATGTTGCCTGTACAATTCCCACGTGGATAGCCAATCGAACTCTACAGATAATATCCATTTCCATATATACTCCCTTTAAACTTTTGAAAGCCACACAAATAATTAGCTATAAGAGTGGCTATAAAAGGGTTCTTCCTAAAAGATAAATATTCAAAGGAAGAATGGAACACAAACGATTGGGATGGATGCTCAGGAAGATCAATGAAACTAAAAGAATGGGAATATCGTACTGAAATATAATTTACATACCATACAATCTACATGTAAAAAGGAATCTTCAATATAGTCACAAAGTTGTGCGATCATCACCAGTGTCTAATTCCAGACATTTAGACTTTCAAATTTATTTATCCTTTTGTTGCAATGCCAAGAAATCCAATGGGTAAAGAATAGTTTTTTGAACAAATGATATTAGAAGAATTGGATAGCTACATACAAAAGAATAAAGTTGGACTCCTACTTTATACAATCTATAAAAATTAACTCAAAATGTATCAAAGACCCTGTGTTAGTTAGCTTTCCATTGCTGTGACAAAATACCTGAGGAAAAAAACTTAACAGAGGGAAAGTTTATTTTGGCTCATGGTTTCAGGGGTTTTAGACCATAGTTAGCCGGCTCCCTTGCTTTTAGGCATGTACTGAGGCAGAGCATCATGGCAGAGAGGACATGGTAGAGCAGAACTGCTCATTTCATGGCATCTGAGAACCAGAGAAAGAGAAAGCATAAGAAAGGGGTCAGGGATAAGACATACCCTTCTAGGGCATGCCCCAGTAGCCTACTTCTTCCAACTAGGTCCCATCTATAGTTTCCACTACTTCCCAATAATCCACTAGATTATGAACCCATCAGCATATCAACTCACTGATGGAATCAGAGCCTCATAATCCAATCACTTTTCAAAGCCCCACCTCTGAACAGTCCTGCTACACTGGGGACAAAGCCTTCAATGTATGAGCCTTTGGGGAGCATCCCAGACCCAAACCATAACAAACATTAATGAAAGAGCTAAAACTTTAAAATTCTGAGAAGAGAACAGTGGTAAACCTTTGTGACGTACACAGACTCTTAGATGTGACAACAAAAGGACATGTGACAAAAGAAGAAAAGACACTATCAAAAATAAAAATTAAAAAATCTACAAAATGGAAGAAAATACTAGCAAAATATATATCTGATAAAAGGCTTATATATTAGAAACATATAAATAACTCAATTCAATAATAAAATGTCAAATAATTTATAAATGTGCAAATGATCTGAATAGACATATCTCTAAAAACTATGCAAATGGTCAATGTGTATATGAAGAAATGTTCACCTCATTAGTCATTAGAAAAATGCAAACAAAAACCACAATGAGTTACCACTTAACAGCCACTAGGATGGAAACAATCAAAATAATAGACAATAATGATGGTTGGTGAGGATGTGGAGAAATTGAAACCTTTGTACCCTGCTGGTCAGAATGTAAAATGAGGTAGCCATTATGGAAAACAGTCTGGCATTTCCTCTAAAAGTAAACATAGAGTGATCATATTGCCCAGAAACTCCTTTGCAAGACAATTGAAAACATGTATTCACAAAAAAAACTTATACACAATTGTTCATAGCAGCATTACTCATAATACAAAAAGATGTGATAACTCTAATGTCTATCAACTAATAGACAAGTAAACCATGGTATACATACAATGGAATGGTACTTAGCTTTAAAAAGTAAAGAAGTAATGGTATTTGCTATCACATAAATGAACCTTAAAAGTATTATACTAAAGAAACGAAGTCAGTCATTAAAAAATCACATATTATATAATTCTATTTGCATGAGATGTCCAGAATAGGCAAATTTACAGACACAGGAAGTAGATTAGTGGTTGCTTAGGGAGATAAGGGGGATATGAAGATAATAGAAGGTAATAGCTAAAAGATACAGGGTTTCTATTGGAGGTAATAGAAAGGATTCTAAAATTTATTCTACTGATGGTTGCCCAAGTCTGAATATACTAAAAACCACTGAATTGTGTTCTTTCTACAGGTTAATTTTATGGTACATAATATGTATATATCAATAAAGCTGGGTTTTTTTCCAAAAAAAAATCAGAAAGAAAAGATGGAGAGAAAGCAAGTCCTTGTCGTTGTTTAAACCACTGGAACATACCTTGCCTGAAGTCATTCCTATGTCAACGTTTCCAGTAACATAAACTAGAAAATCTCTCCATTGTTTAATCAGTTCAAGTTGAGGTTTTGATCACTTGCAACATGTGTTCATAACCAATATATAATGTGGGAGTGGCTTATCGGAAAAATTTGCATAAAAAAGCACTTTGAAGCCAAAGAGAGACTTCTGTGTTGCAACTATCCGTTGAGAGAATGAGAAGCAGTGATGAGGTGTCAATGTGGATGTTGAATCCACAGGATGACTTGAATTCTGACTGAATACAGGACACGGTAGAAAAGGAAAATTTGAAAATGTCTGAAGAGACAGATCTTGGTGACTTGGAGATCCTCCTTTGCCCTGGATGGCAAGGACAGTGTGCCAGTCATTATTGCTGCATTTGTCAGTTTACTATCTTGTTACTCAGCTTCTTCATCACTGTGCCTAAAATACCTGACCAGAACAACTTAGAGGAGGAAAAGTTCATTTGGGCTCACAGTTTCAGGTCAGTACATGTTCAACCATGATCAGCTGGGTCCAAGATAGAAAACATGATGGTGGCAGGGTGTGGTGGAAGAAAGCTGCTCAGATCACCCCAGCCAGGAAGCAAAGAGAGAGAAAGAGAGAGAGAGAGAGAGAGAGAGAGAGAGAAAGAAAGGGACCAGGGAGGGATACAGTCCAAGGTCACGCCCCCATTAACCTAATTCCTCCAGCCACACCCTACTTCCATATAGTTATCACCCAGTAAATCCATTCAAATTTTTATCCATCCAATGGATTAATTCACTGATGAGGGAAGAGCCCTTGAAATTCAATTATTTCACCTCTGAACATGATTCCATTGCCTAACATATGAACTTTTGGGGGAGACAGCCTAGCTCCAAGCCATGACAGCTACTGTAATAATTCCAAAGCATCATTTGCTTCAGCAGTCACATATGTCTTGCTCTCATCCATAGACTGCTGCAGGCTGCAGCTCTGTTACATATGTCCTCTCCTTTCAGAGCCCACGCTCCAGGCCAGGCCCTCTCAGGGAGCACCGCTCTCAGGGAAGAAGGCAGAAGCCTGAATTTTGGCCAAACTAGCACTGCTTTGTGAAGCTTTCCTGACTCATGGTTCACATCACATCTCATATTCCTTCAGCCAAAACGTGTGACATGGCCAACCAAACCCCAAGTCAGTGAGGCAGGGAAGTGTTACTCTCCACACAGAAGACATGAAATCATACAGCAATGAGGGGGATGGAGAGCCTTCTCAAGAGGGAAGATGTGAATAACTGTTAACAATAAAACAATCTCCCATAATTGCTTTTCCAGGCCTGTCACTGGGCCTGGTCAATAAATACTTATTTATCATTTGAACAAATGAATTCATAAATTCTCAGCTTTATGCATTACTAAATGGAGAAATAACTGTTAATGGAGATTGGAAAGAAAGAGAGATGAGTTTATATTGATTTTGAAGAACTAAGGGCGGTAAGGATGGAGGGGTTTTAAATCAATAGTGTACGGTTAGAGACAGAGTGAGAGGCAGAGAAAGAGTGGGAGAGAGACCCAGAGGGTAGCTGGGAAGCAGGTGACATCACCTAGGAAGCGTGTGTGCAGGTGCAGTGAGGAGAACATAGTTTACCAGAGCTGGGAGGGGACAGGGGACACAAAAGATCAGTTGGGATGTAGTCAGAGACTAGAATGATGCAGAGTCCAGGGTTTTGAAAAAAAAGGCAGTCAGTAATATCAAAGATAGTCATCAAACAAGGCCTCTTCCAAAACTCCAAATAGAGGTATGCTGCCTTCCCCGCTCCCCCGCCCTGCACAGGTTTAGTTCAAATAGGAAAATAAGTTAATTGAAGGCTACATTGAACAACAACCTAAGTCTAGTGGAGGGTGAAGAAGAGATAGTTTGAAGGAGAGAGAAAAAGAATCAAATCACCCAATTTAAAAATTAACATAAAAAAGAAAATAAAAGTTAATACATATAACAAAGGCATGACAAATATTTAAAAATAAACTTTGATTCTATTATTCTGGCCAGTTAAAAGGGAAGCAGAAACGGGAGTGAGAATAAAGAAAAAAGAAGTGGAAAAGAAAAGTAGAGGTGGAAAAAATTAGGCTAAAAAGAAAACAGTCGCATGTTTCTAAACATTGACTGCACATTAGAATCACCCAGGGGAGATTTTTAAAATACCGATGCCTGGGCTCGACCCCCAGGGATTCCCAACTAATAGGCCTAAAATGAGACTTGGTGTTGGTGTTTAAAAACAAAAACAAAAACAAAACTCCCAGGTGATTCTAAAGTGCAGCTCAGACTGAGAACCATTGTCTTACAGGTATTGAGGCGAGGTGGAGAGGCAGGTGTAAAGAGGTAAATTTTATTTGTCCCATCTTATGGTCCACTTGGGCAATAGGCTCCAAGAGATCATGGAGATGCAAATTAGCTCTCTAACCAGGCATAGCTTGGCTGCTGTTTATTTTAAGGCAATGAGAGTGAGGAAATGAAAAGAAGCTTAGGAATTAATTGCCAGAAGACCTCGTTTTAATTCTCACTGTAAGGCACCAAGCAAATTGCTTAGTATCCCTGAGTCTGTTTTCACATCTGCAAAATAGGAGTTTGGGAAAGAGGGTTTGGAAGGCTGCTACTACAGCTGCGACTTGAAGAGTCTTAGTGTGCGAGAGAGCGGGGGGGGGGGGGCTAATCAAAGTCGTTTCTGTCTCAGGCCTGTGTTGAAACGTTCAGTGCACTTAGGCACCCTGAGCACATATGTTGAGGAGAAGCAAGAAAGAGGATGAGGTGGAGATAGAAAGTATGAAAGAAAAAGCTCTCTTCATTTCAGCATACTTGCAAGTTTTATGTTAAGATTTTACTGTTTTAAAATAAGTATTGGAGGATGGACATTATTATTTGTTTCCATGCTTGGAGCCTCTAAATTACTAATACAATTCTGATTTTCTATAATCCACAAATAATCTGAAGTACCTTGAGGGTCAGAAAAAATTTAGCAAGAGAGCAAAGCTTATGTGGAAAACAGATGAGAACTATTTGCCTATATTAAACAGAAAAGTTGGTTGTGAAAGAACTTTAGATTCTAAACCTGATTTGCATTTCTAGATGCAGATGAGGAGGGAGAGGCAAGAAGGGAAACAGGAAGGCAGAAATGGGCTGAGAGGCCAGGACAGCCCCCATCGGCCCCCTGCCCCATAATGTCACTGCTATGGACAAAGGGCAGTGTCTGGTCGGTCCTCGCCTTGCAGCCTCAATGCCCAGAGGCTCTGGGAGAATCCTGTTCATCACGTTGCTTGGACTTAATGTGGGTGCAGCTCTTCCCATGTGAGCATAGCTCAGAAGCTGCCTGGTACGTTTTTAAGGGAAAGAAGACATGTACATTATGGGAATGTCTATATTAACACATTTGACTTATCTCCAACTTTCTTTCAAAAAAATCCAATTCCTAGTGGCACCCTATTTCAAGAAATAAATGTGAGTAAAAGAAGACCCAGTTAAAATATCACATCATCTTGCTGTCCCAGTCAGGAATAGTTTCTTCTTATCTGCGCTCCTCAGTTGTTACAACAAAAGCTACCTTTCATCAAATGCTAGACAGGGCAGCGGGCTAAGTGTTTTACATGCACTTAATGCTCGCTGAGCCCCAGGCTGTAAGAATTATTATTCCTCCTTTCTTCAGATACAAAAACTCAGGCTGAAAGAGGTCAAATCCATGTGACCGAGCTCAAAAGTGGCGGAACCAAAATACAAACACAGAATGATTAACTCTGGAATTTCAATCACTATAAAATGCTGCCTCTATCAAGTACATCTTCTTTAAAATAGTCCAAATATCAGGTTATAAAAGTCATACATAACCATTGTAGTAATTTGCAGAAATCAAGGAAAGAAATAAAGTGCAAATCTCCATAATCTTTACTACCACTCACATTAGACCTCAATTAATATTTTGGTGTTTTTTGATGGTGTGTTTAAAATTTTATAAAAAAATTACTTCACCTGAGATTATATTATTTGGACTGTTCTCACATCACCCAATCAACTGGCTTAATAGCTCATCACAATTTACGTAAACATTCCGTTCCCGATGGGCATAGGTGTATCTCTTTTTCTGCTGTTATAATGTTCACATGAGCAGTTCATGCATAAACCTTTGTTCCCATTTCAGATCACTTCCTTATGACACACACCAGGTTGCCTTGGTTGGAGAGAGTAGGTCACGGGGCATGTCCTTGGGGACCATATCTTGGCCCTGGCTCCTCTCCTTTCCTCTTCTCTCTTTTCTCTCTCCTTCCTGGCTCTGATGAGCTAAGCGGACGTCCTCCACCACACCTTTCCACCATGAGGTTTCTGCCTTGGAGCCACACAATAGTGGACTGAACTTCTGCACCTGAGCCAAAATGAACCTTTCTTCCTCTAAGTTGTTCTTTTCAGGTATTTTAATCATAGTGATGAAAAACTAACAGCCTATGTCTCGTTGGTTCAGCAATTTTAAGATACAAGAAACTTAATGAGTAAAATTTTTAAAATGTTATGTTTCTTGAAGAGCTATTACTTGGCTTAGAGACATTCAAGGCCATGCATGCCTATAGCCACATTGCTCCCCTGAAATTTCTGGAGTTTGCATTCCTATCAGGAGAAATATGGGAGGATCCTATTGTTCTTTAATATTTTTGCCAAATTTAAAGACAGATAATACCCTCATCTCATTCTTCACGTTTATATTTAATTTCCAATAATGTTTAACAGTTTTAAATGCTTTCTAGCCAGGTGTATTTTGTCCATCCATGTGCCTATTCTTTTCCATGTATCTATTATGGCATAAGGGTTCTTATGACTGATCTATACATGATCTTTATATATCGATAATGTTAGCTGTGATTAAAACATTCCTCATGTTTTGCTGTAATTATGTAGCTATGAATGTGCCACTACTTTCTCACCATTAATCCTTACCATATCTGAAGCTTCTGCCAGATCGAACAGTATATATTCCTTATATTTAGTTGAGCTAGCAAATGGTATGGTAAGAAATAACCCAATATCTCAGTTGCTTAACACACACACACACAAAAGGAATACTTCTGTTAAACTTTGTCAGGGATGGGAGTACTCTGCTCATTTGAAGTGCTCAGTGACCCAGGCTGATGGAAGTTCCATCTTGATTCATGCTTTCATGAGCACTGTGGCAGGTCAGGCACGTAGGTGATTTTTGTGCTCATTCTGCCTAGAAGTAATGCACATCCTTTCTGTTCATACTTTGTTGCCCAAAGCAAACCATGTGACCATGATAAACTTCCAGTAGGCAGTAATGCACAATCTTACCCTGTACGAAGGGCAGGTGACTAGCACACCCCTATGCATTCTTGCCATTTCTCGCTGGTTCAGCCTAGTGGAAAGCCCTCCTGCTGTTCCATGTTCAAATTCTGCCAACCCTAATCAGCTATCTCAAAAGCCATGTTTCCCCCTGAAGTCTTTTCTTAACTCCTCCATATGGAATTGATCTCAACTTCCTTGGGGCTATCCTAAAATCTTAAAAAAATCATTACTTTCATTTTTTAAAATATACTTTTATTAGCGCACTGTAATTATACATCATACTGAGGTTCAGAGTGAACCTCAGGAACGTACATACATACAGCACTTGGTGTATTCCCCTCTGGATCCCACTCCACTCCCCGCTTCCCTGTACATGTTATTGAGATTACTTTCTAACTTAAATTATGGTCACTCAGGTACATTTTTCCTCCCTTTCACTTGAATCATGAGTTTCTTCAGGGAAGGCTCTATATCTTCTTTGTGTTCATATACTTCAGAGGGTTTAGTCCAGTGCCTGATAGATTAGGCTCACAATAAATGATGCTTGAATGAAAAAAGGGAGCAATTCCTAAATTATAGACTTTCATTTTTGCATACTACCCAGGCTTGCTTGTAATTCATTAATCATGTTAATAATAATTGCATCTTTAAACATGTTAAAATTAGCATGCTTTTTGCTTCTCAATGATTAGGAAACCTGGTATCTGTAAAGTACTTATTGACACTGTAGAATTCTTCCTCTTCAGGTGCACAGGCCGACACATTTCCAGCATTTTTCAGAAAGGACTCGTTATCAATCATTATAGCACTGATGTGGTCTTGAGTTGGTGGTAACTTTTTGTTTTTAAGACAGGGTGTCCCAGTGTTTCCCTGAACCCCTGGGCTCAACTGATCCTCCTGCCTCAGACTTCCAAGTAGCTGGGTCTAGAGGCACATACCACTGCACCAGACAGGCTATGATTTAAAATTGCTGCTATTTTATTATTTAATATAAATCAATGTTAGTTTATTTTCATCTTTACACATTTATACAGGTATTTGTTTCATAGTACTTTTTAAATTCTAGTTTTGGAAAGAATTTCATGAATATACACACATATGTATATATCTATAAAATATACATATGTATGTATTTAATTACATATTATATATACATATACATGTGTATATTTATATAGACACATATATATGTATATACGGATCCATGTATAACATGTATATATGTGGTGTGTATATTTACATATACAGTGTGCCTACACAAATCCATACATATACAGGGTCTTTGCATTTAACATTCCATATTTTTAGCATTTACTCAAATGTCATCTCCCTCACTACCATAGATAGTGAGGGAGATGCCCACACCTCCACCTTCTATTTTATTTATTATTATTCTGAGTCTTATTATTACTTGAAATTCTCTTATGTGCCTATTTTATTTGACCTTATAGTCATTTTTACTCCATTTACATCAATCTCTTCCCTCTAAAATGTGCTGCCTTGAGCACAGGGGTTTGGGCTTTTAACTACAGTATTAACAACGAATAGACATTGCCCAGTACAGAGTATGCACTAAAATAAATATTTTTCAGATCAACGAGTGAGTGACTAAATGATTCTTTCTGGGATGACTGGGTGGATTGTGTTGCCATTCACTTGTAAAGAAAATGTGAAGACCAGATGAATTTCAGAAGAATTATGTGTTGTTCATCTCTGAGCACACTGAGTTTGAGGTTCCTGTGTGATATTCAGATGAAGATGTCAAATAGGAATTTGGTCACATAAGTCTGAAATGTAAGGGGGCAGAGTGTGGTCATTTGCTTATAAGTAATATCTGAAATCCTGGGGATGGCTAAGATTCCTGGGTAGTCACAGCCTAAGAACAGAAGAGGGCATACTTTGGCCTCCCAGATCTTCTCCTTTCTGATGTTTGCCCCTCCAAATACCCTCGAAGGGCAGGAATCCCAAATACCTTCCATCTCCATGCAAATGTCCTTGCCTCGTTAATCTCGTTGGCCTCCCTGTCAGGAGGGCTGGCCATGCACAGTCTACTTATCCCAGTCTGTTAGACTCATGTTTATCCCTGATGTTACAGATGTAGAAGAATCAATACATCCCATGGGGCTTTATAGAAGTAGATAGCAGACCCCACTTGCTTACCCAAACACTTGCTCTCAGCCCTTCTGGCAAAATTCCCAGGAAGAAAAGACAGGGATGTGCGCGAAGATGTTTTATCGGTGATGCACAGCAGCAGCCTGCTGTCTCCCTAATGATTATTTGTATTCATACAGAGATCTGCTCAACAATGGAACTCCAGCTCAGAAGGAACTTCTCCTTGGAAATATACACCACAGCCCCACAAAGTGTTTTTTTAACTATCTCTGTGCCCTGGAGCTATTAGAAGTACATGTAATTGAAAGTCTCTAAGAATAAATAAACATTGAATCTCACTCTATAGTTAAAGACACTGAATCATAGCAACCTGCCTGGTGACTCCCAAAGATTAACTCTGACACCAAAATTCACACCCCTTCTTTTTAATTCTCATTCTAGAACTCTTCCTCTCTCCAGGAATGTTTTCCTAAAACACTTGACCCACCTTCAAAAAGTTTATCATCCTCAGCTCATGGACCAATATAATAACATACAAGGATTACCCAACAAGCTGAAATCAAGTCAAGACTGATTTTGTCCCAAATTAGTCTCTGACTATATTATCTATAAGCTCTTCTGCAGCTCTTATACCCTGTCCATTCAACACTGAGTGCCCAGGTTAGACATCATCTAGCCATATGATGCTTTAAGTTCCTTTCTACAGTTTGTTCAGGGAGTGTTCATCTTTTTCTGCTTGGACAACCAGACATGAGAAATCACAACCATCTAGGCTAGTGCGTTTACTTTTTAGGTAGATCACTAGGTAATTCTCCCTTGTGCTGGTCCGCAACCTGCCACACTGTATTTTTTTCATATTGTCTTTAGTCCTGCACTCTGGAGCCACCCAGAATAAGTTTAAAAATGCTCTTCCACAGTCAGTACTGCAGATTTGATGAGAGAATTATCCACCCCCAGGTCTTCTCCTAATGACATAAATCCCCGGGAGCCCTTCGGCATGTCCACATGTGTTCCTAGTGTGCCAGCTTGTGCAATTCAATCTGCAGCTCTGAACAGCCCACTCTCCCTCAAGTGCCCTCCATCTGGCTCAGACAGAGGAGAGGTTCTGTCAGTGCTGTCCTGAACCTCAGGAACCTCCCTGGCAGTGGGATCACACTGCTGATTCATACTGCACTTACAGCCCACTGTAACAGTATGTTAAGACACTTAACATCCTGCTGTTAAATGATGCCTCCTCTACCCTGTTCTCAGGCAGTTAATATCCTGATACTAAGTGCCGGGCTTTGTGTTTACCTCTGTGAAATTTCATCTCACTGGATTTGACCCATATTTTTCATCTGCCCTTTGGTGTTCTCACCCAAGTCATTAATAAAAATTATAAACAGATCAGGTCAAAGTTAAAACCCTGTGGCAAAGGATCTAGATTAACACTGATCCATTAATTAAGCATTTTAGCCTCATTCAATGAGTGTCTAAATCACCTTTCTATACCCTTGCTGGCCCACAGCACTGGATCTCGCCTCACAGAAGACCTTGCTGAGTCCAGACCCTCTCCATCCATAGCCATCCTCAAACACTTGAGTAACTTTATCAACTTAGCCTCTATTTAACAGTTTAAAAACTACATTAAAGCTGGGCATGGTGGCACAGACCTGTAATCCCTGACTGAGACAGTAGAATCACAGGTTCAAGGCCAACCTCAGCAACTTAATGAGACCCTAGGCAACTTAGCAAGACCCTTTTTCAAAATAAAAAATAAAAAGGACTGGGGTGTAGCTCAGAGGTAGAGTGCCCTGTGTTCAATCCTCAGTACTTAATACCAAAACAATCCTCAGTAATTTGGCCTTTTGGATGAAATCCAGGCAGCCTTGAATAGACTCCATGTTTGTAAACACACCCCTAGGTAGGTGCCACTTCAGGTTTGTGTTAGAACTCCTGTACTATTCTCATTGCTGCCTCTGGGCCCTAGGTGCATTTCTCCTTTAAGTTAACTTCAGAAACCTGAAGGCTAATAGACATTCCTTGGTTCGCTTTGAAGCATTACTTACTCAGTGGAAGAAAAGATAGCCTGGATTTTTAACAGCTAGGGCCGCTGTTCCAAAAGCAATCTTGTACCTCACATCACAGGAATTGCCCCGATTGTCTTTCCCTCCTTCCCTGGAACACTAGTTTAGAGGCACATCATTCTACAGGTCATCAGGAGAATTTCCCATTACCCTCTGTTGTAGGTGGATTGTTTACATAACCCTTTAAGTTCTTGGTTATAAAAGTCAAGACACTCAATCGTTTGTCTCCACAAAATACCCACAGACAAGTCCAGGACTCCTTTCTCCAAACTATCATCTTTAAGCATGTGCTAAAATAAATTTACCCAAGTAATGGCTCCCCATAGAATGGTTCATTTTCTAGGACCCAATCAGGAATTCTGAGTGGCCAGGGAAGTCTCCAGTAGCCTTTATAATAATATTAGAGTTGCAAGGGACCCCAGAAATTCCCTGACATCTCCCTCTTGGTTTTACAGATGAGACAATCCCCAAGGAAGTTGAGCGAGCTAAGGTCACAAAGCTAGCTAAACAGAGCACCAGGATAAGAATTCAAACTTTGGAGTCAGAATCCAATATTCTTCCTACAGATACAAAGTGGAGAGGTAGGCAGAAAGAAAGGAAGAGGCAGGAGGGTCCTCTGACCACACAAGAAACCTCCAATACCATTGTTTCTTGTACATCTTTAGAGAAACAAAGAAAGGAAGGGTATCTCTATCATGCTTATTCTGCAAGGTCAGAGACCAATCTCTTCCCCTGTCCTGAAACTGACAGGGAATGACCATTTCACACCCCATCTTTCCTGGATCACTGGTGACTAAACATCAACAGTTTATTGACTCTGAGTGGACCCTTGTGCAGCACTGATGAGAAAGGACCAGGTTTCCTACAAATACACCCATTTCTCTCTTTCTATGAATGTGCCACTGGAAAAATTTCCTGGGTGTGGAGCTTGGCTCCAGCGTCTCAGCTCCTAGCACCTCTTTGTTTTGTACTCTCCCATAAACAGAACACCAAACCTCAGAAGTTTGTTTTATTTCTCAAAAGTAGACCAGCACCACAAAGAACTTTTATTCTTTTTTAGGAAATAGGAAAGCTATCTTTAGTTATTCAGCTGTCATAGAATTTACAGGCTTGGGTAATAGATGAGAAATAACAAGGAACCAACTAATAATTCAACTAGGTATAAGCAGGGAGACGATCCTCTTGCTTAACTCCTGAAAGAAACACCAGGCAGCAACCCTTCATATCCCTAAGCTCTCATAGCAGAAGAGTCGTCAAAGTCTCATGTTATAGGGCCAACCCCAAAAGTACTAACTTAAAATTTGCACAAACAAGGCCAACATGGTCTTTTCAAACAATTATCCTTAAACCAGACCAATTAAGGTCATCTTGGGGCTTTTTAATCAAGTCTAATCTCAGAAGTGGATCCCTCCCAGCCATGTGTATTTTAGCAAAGTACATAAGTTGATTCTTATGTAATCAGCTGGAAATCATCTTCCAGAGATGATGGGCTATAATTTTTTTCTGATTGTTTTATTTAAAATCTTATCTCTATTGCTATACAAGTATCTATAAGAAAATGGAGGCAATAATGACTTTTATGTAAAATATTCTGACATGGGCAAAACAGGGAGGGTATTAGAAGGAATGTTAGAAGGAACTACTGTCAATGAATCAATTTCCCTCTAGAAAGCCAAACTAATCAAATCTATTTCTGCAGAAGAAGACTTAAACCACTGTTGAATGCTGAAAATATGACAGTATATATTGCTTCCAATATTCCAATATTTAAGGATTTTAATCAATGTGAAATCTAGGGGGAAATCAAGCTGTTGCCTCATCAGAGAAGGGTATTCCTTGTGTCCATCATCAGGAAGGATGCTCCTTACACTATGCCACACTCTACCTATTGTAATCTCAAATGCTACAGCTAATGGCATCTCAGCACCTCAGGGCAGAATTAGTGTGGAGGAGATGGTCCAGCTCAAAATCCTCTTATTCCTGGCCATACCACTGACCTACATTTTCCACATTGCCTTGAAATTAGAAGTGGCCTTTGTAAGGCTGGTTCAACATATGCAAAACAATACATGTTATTCACCACATAAACTGAACTAAAAGCAAGAATCACATGATCATCTAAATAGATGCTGAAAAAGCATTTGACAAAATCCAACACCGATTCATGTTAAAAATTCTACAGAAAATCAGAATAGAAGGAACTTACCTCAACATCATTAAGTCAATATATAAAAAACCCAAAGTCAACATCATATTGAATGGGGAAAAACTGCGAGGAATTCCCCTTAAAATCAGGAACAAGCCGGGCGTGGTGGTGCACGCTTGTAATCCCAGTACTTTGGGAGGCGGAGACCGGAGGATCCGGGTTCGCGGCCAGCCTCAGCTCGCGCTCTCTCTCTCTCTCTCTCTGTCTCTCTCTCTCTCTCTCTATCTCTCCCTGTCTCTCTCTCCCTCTCTACTTAGTGAGGCCCTCTGCAACTTCGTGAGACCCGGTTTCAAAATAAAGTATAAAAAACTAGGGCCGGGGGCGTAGAGCGGAGGTAGAATGCCCCTGCATTCAATCCCTGGTACCACAAAAAAAAAAAAAAATCAGGAACAAGACAAGGATGCCCACTATCACGGCTCCTATTCAATATAGTCCTCGAGACTCTTGCCAGAGCAATAAGAGAAGAGAAGGATATCAAAGGAATTCAAATAGGAAAAGAAGAATTAAAATTATCTTTATTTGCAAATGATATGATCCTATATTTAGAAAACCTAAAAACTCAACCAAAAGTCTGCTAGAGCTGATTAACAAATTCAGCAAAGTAGCGGGATACAAAAATCAACCTAAAAAAAATCAATAGCCTTCATATATGCCAACCATGAATCCACTGAGAAAGAAATCCAGAAAACAATTCCATTCACAAGAACTTTAAAACCTATCAAATACCTAGGAATAAACCTAACCAAAGAGGTAAAAGACCTCTACAATTAAAATTATAAAAACTGAAGAAAGAAATTGAAGAAGATCTTAGAAGGTGGAAAGATCTCCCCTGCTCTTGGATAGACAGAATAAATATCATCAAAATGGCCATTCTGGCCAGGCATGGTGACACACGCTTGTAATCCTAGTACTTGGGAGTCTAAGACAGGAGGATCCGGGTTCGCGGCCAGCCTCAGCTACTTAGTGAGACCCTGTTTCAAAATAAAGAATAAAAAATAGGGCTGGGAGTGTAGCCCAGAGGTAGAATGTCCTTGGGGTTCAATCCGCAGTACCGCAAAAAAATGGCCATTCTGCCAAAAATGATCTACAGAGTCAATGCAATCCCAATCAAAATATCGATACCATTTTTCACAGACCTAGAAAAATCAGTCATTAATTTCATATGGAAAAACAAAAGACCCAGAAAAGCCAAAGCAATTCTCAGCAATAAGAACAATGCAGGAGGCATCACAATCCCTGACTTCAAATTATACTACAAATATATAGTAATAAAAACAGCATGGTATTGGCACAAAAACAGACACATAGACCAGTGGAACAGAATAGAAGATACAGAAACAAATCCACAAACTTATAGCCAATTTATTTTCGACAAAGGTGCCAGACACATACGTTGGAGAAAGGACAATCCTTTCAACAAACAGTGTTGGGAAAACTGGTTATCCATCTCTACAAAAATGGAACTAAATCCTTACCTCTCACCATGCACAAGAGTAAACTCAAGATGGATCAAAGACCTGGAAGTTAGACCAGAGATTGTGAAATTACTAGAGAAGGGCATAGGTACAATACTCCAACATATAGGCATAGGTAGAAACTTCCTCAATAAGACCTCCAACACCCAGGAAACTAAAACAAGAATTAATAAGTGGGATAGCATTAAACTAAAAAGTTTTTGCATGTCAAAGGAAACCATCAAGAGCCTAAAGAGAAAGCCAACAGAGTGGGAGAAGATTTTTTCTAGCTATCCCTCTGACAGAGGACTAATATCTAGGATATATAGAGAACTTAAAAGACTTTACACCAAAGAAAAAAACAAATAACCCTATCAAGAAATGGGCAACTGAATTGAATAGACATTTCACAAAAGAAGAGATACAAATGGCTAATAGACACACGAAAAATGTTCAACATCATTAATAATCAGGGAAATGCAAACCAAAACTACTCTGAAATTTCATCTAACCCCAATCAGAATGGCAATCATTAAGAAGTCAAACAACAATAAATGTTGGCGAGGATGTGGGGAAGTAGGAACTCTTCTGCACTGTTGGTGGGAGTGCAAACTAGTTCAACCACTATGGAGATTTGTGTGGAGATTCCTCAGAAAACTGGGAATGGATCCACCATACGATCTGGCTATACCACTACTGGGTATCATTACAAAGGAATTGAAACCAGAAAACTACAGCAATTTATGCATACCCATGTTCATAGCAGCACAATTCACAGTGGCCAAAATATGGAACTAACCTAGGTGTCCATCAACAGAAGAATGGATCACAAAATTATGGGAAATACACACAATGGAATTCTACTCAGCAATAAAGAAGAACAAAATAATATCATTTACAAGAAAATGGAAGGACCTGGAGAGGATTAAGTGAAATCAGCCAATCACAGAAAGAGAAGGGTCATATGTTTTCTCTAATATACGTAAGTTGGGAGTAATGAGGATACAAAAGGGCCTCCAGACAATAGTGGAGAAGCCTCAGTGGAGTCAGGGAAGTTCATTAATGGGATTACTACCATTGACCATGTGTACACATGAGAATATACCAACGTCAATCTCAGTACTCTGTATAGGGGGTGGGAGGAGAGGTGAGGGGGACACTAAATGCTGTGTGCATGTATGTTACGGCCAACTTGAATTTTATTGTGATATGAGACTATAATGCACCAATAAAAGCACGCAAAAAAAGAAGTGGACTTTGATGAGTTCTGGCCAATGGAACCTAGGTAATGATTCACTGACAGGCAGTCTGAGACCTGATACAGAAAATTCATCAGTAGACTTGAGGCACAAGAAGGGAGGGGTGCCTGAGTGCCTGGGCAGGCGGGAGCCGTGCCCTACCCCTGCAGCTAATTAAACTCCACATGAAGAACAAAAAAACTTTTACTGTGATAGCTACTGATTGTTTTGAGGTTTTTGGCTTCTAATACAGGAATCAGGACAGAAAGTAGAACACTGACATTGTGAAAGCCCAAGATGTGTGCTATTGCTTTAGTGATCAATAGCAGACACTGAAGCAATAAATACAGCAAGCTAGAGGGTTAGAGAGCACTACGATTCTCTGGCCAAACATTTCACATAAATATCATCTGCAATAACATAAGAAAAGGGCCACGGGCTCTGAGACTGGAGCAGAAAGAAAGTGGTTGGAAAGAGGCAGATGGAAAGTGTGCTGGTTACTCTTAAATGCTTTTAGTATAGGAGCTTAGATAAGAAATGAATGTTTTTTGTGCATAGATGGAAGGGAATGGGGAAAGTCCAAAAATCAAAAATCTTACAAGTTTGGAAAAGCCAACTGCTTCTGGACTCTAAATATTGAAAAGCAAGACTGAAAAAGGTCCTGGGCCACAAAGCTCCACTCAGACTCCTTGCCTAAACACAGTGACGTGGCTTTGAAGCAAACATCAGAGTAGGGGCCAAGCCTCTTATTTCAGTGGGCCTCATGTTAGCTGCCTGGCAACTGAGAGAGGATGCATGGAGTTGAAAAAGAAATCAGACTTGAGAATTACGTCTAGGAAAGCACTTGCGTGTGATTCCTGACACGTGGTGCTGATTTGAAGCAAATAGATCATCAGCCTACTGAGTCTTTAAAGAAGTACCATTGCCAAGCTAATCACAATTTTCTCTAAAAAGGCTTCTATTTGTTTAAAGCTTAAAACAGTTCTTGATGTACATACACAAACCTATAAGACTCAATCACTATCCGGAACATGAAAGGGAGGGAAGGGGGAGGGAATAGGGTGGGATTGAAGGGAGGGCTAAATGTGCAATGTGTGCATGTATGATGTTCATACCCTGACATATATCAAAATGTATAATTACAATGCACCAATAAATGAACATAAAAAGTTAAAAAAAAACAGTTCTTGAGCCCCTAAACTTGCATGAGCAGAAAGCGGTTTGTAAAAGCAGTTTGTGAGCTCCCAAGGAGAAGGTATGCTTCATGCCCACTTCAGATAAGGTCAAGGAGGAAAATGGAAAAGGAAGAAACTCTTAGAGGGTGGACAGGGCCACAGACAAGGGGGATGGGCTCCTCCCAAGCACAGACTCCATGTAGGACTATGTCTTCTCCACTGCTATGGCAGAGACCTTCAAAATAAATGGCCAGGAGAATTCCCAGAAGTCAGTAGACCTGTGACTGCTTCCAGCCTCGCATTCTGTCCTCTTCCATGTGTCTAGCAGGGAACTGATTACTGTCTAGCCTGAGAACTGATTACTCTTTTCACTTTATACATCACAAGAAGCTACACATCCAAGCCTGGGAAAGAATGCATTATTCATAGATCCTGGGCTTTGAAATGGAGGCAAAAACTGGGTGGGCCTTAGAGTTGTTTCCCTTGGGAAGAGGAAAAATGGATTTTGTATTTGGTAGGAATGGTGAAATTAATGTCTTGCAACCAGAAAGGTCAACTGTGGCATGCACTAGGTCACAAACCTATTTTCTTCCTGTGCACTCAACCTATTTTTCCAGTCTCTTTTGTATGTGACCAAGCTCTGGTGATTAGAATTATGGGCAGAAATGATAGCTCCTAAGGCTAGTCCACGGCCAGCCTCAGCAACTTAGCAAGACCGTGCTTCAAAATAAAAATTAAATTAGATTAAAAGGGCTGGGATGTAGCTCAGAGGTAGAATGCCCCTGGGTTCAATCCCCAGTACAAAAAAAAAGTGATGGGTCCACATCCAGTCCTGACCCATTAATACTCCAAATGTGCCAAACTCACCCTCTTCCCTGATCATCTAGCTGCAGGCTGCGGATTCAACAGAGGAGTCCAGGACTGGCAAGGAGATAAGAACCTAGGCCCCTACATGCAGAAGCTCCGCCCCCACCCCATCCACCAACACCGATTAGATTTGATGTGAGTGTAAAGATTCATGGGTAAAGACTCTGAGGTCTAGTGGTTGCCTCTCCCATCAACAAGCCTGCCCTTAGTAAAACAGCAGGTTTTACCACTCACGCAGCAGGTATCACTGAAGGAGAGCCCCAGGTGCCCAATGAACATTCCCCAGTACCCAATAAGCATTCCCCAGGTGCCCAATGAGCATTCCCCAGTGCCCAATGAGCATTCCCCAGGTGCCCAATGAGCATTCCCCAGGTGCCCAA
>PVJS01000751.1:0-56054 GCA_004027185.1 Glis glis
TCTCTTTAAGCTCTTGATGGTTTCCTTTGATGAGCAGAAGCTTTGTAGTTTAATGCTATCCCACTTATTAATTCTTGTTTTAATTTCCTGTGCTTTGGAGGTCTTGTTGAGGAAGTTTCTACCTGTGCCTATATGATGGAGTGTTGGACCTATGGCTTCTTCTAATAATTTCACAGTCTCTGGTCTAACTTCCAAGTCTCTGATCCATCTCGAGTTGACTCTTGTGCAGGGTGAGAGGTAAGGATTCAGCTCCATTTTTCTACAGGTAGATAACCAGTTTTCCCAGCACCATTTGTTGAAAAGACTGTCTTTTCTCCAACATATGTGTTTGGCACCTTTGTCAAAAATCAATTGGCTATAAGTTTGTTCTGCCTTTAATTTAGAGAGTTTAACTCATTAGCCATTTGAAGTAATTACTGATAAGAAAGAACTTCTATAGTACACTAAATGTTTAACATGACTACTAATAAAAAGGACTTCATTTTGCTATTTTGGTATTTTTTTCTATAAGTTTTACTTTCTTTTGTTCAATTATTCTATTACTGCTTCATTTGTGTTAAATAGATGTTTTCTGAGTTTACCATATTAATTCTCTTGTCAATTTCCCTTAGTTTATGCATTTTGTATTATTTCTTACAAAGAGATAACCCCAAATAATTTTACACAAAAAATTAGAGCTAGCAAAGTCATTCAGCAAAGTTACAAGATACCAAGATATATTCACAAATATCAGTTATATTTCTAAACAATTGCAATGAGCCATTTGAAAATGAAATTAATAAAACAATGCCATTTACAATAGAATCAAAATGAATGAAATACTTAGGGAAAGAATGAAACAAGGAAGTGTAAGGCTTGTAAAATAACTGCAAAACACTGTTAGAGGAAATTTTAAAAAGTTACATAAATGAAAAACACCCCATATTCCTGGATTGGAAGACTTAATATTGAAATATGGCAGCATTCCCTGAATCAGTCATAGATTCAGTACAATATCAAAGTACGAGCTGCTTTTTGTACAGAAATGGGTAAGTTGATCCTAAACAACTCATGGAATTTCAAGGAACACAGAGAAGCTAAAACAATGTTGACAAAGACAAGCAAACACACTTCTGATTTTAAAATTACAATGAAGCAACAATAATCAAAACACCATGGTTGTGACAGAAGGATAGACATTATTTCAGTGAAACAGAATTGAGAGTTCAGGAAAAGCCCATAATTCTATGGTATATTCATTTTCAACAGGGAGACAGACCATTCAATGATAAAATATTCTTTATCAAATGATGATTGGACAATTGTATATCCACATGCAAATGAATGGATTTGGAGTCCCTACTTCATATTACATACATAAAATTAACACACGTTGGACCAAAAAACTAAATGCAAGTATAAGTATAAAATATGTAAAAGGAAATAAAGGTGTAAATATTCCTAACCTTTGGTTGGGCAACAGTTTTTTTAAAAATATGAGACCAAAAACTAGACAAAAAATAGATAAGTTAAACCTTATCAGAATTAAAATATTTTGGGCATTAAAGGACACTAGTAGGAAAATGAAAAGACAATCAATAGAGTGAGAGAAAATATTTGTAAGCCATATGCGTTTAGTATCCAGAATATATAAGTAATTCTCACATCTTAGTAACAAGATGAACAGTACAGTTACAAATTGGGTAAAGGATCTAATAGATATTTCTTCAAGAAAGATGTACAAACGATATCCAGCACATGCAAAGATGTCAACATTATTAGACTCTAGGGAAATTCAAGTAAAAAATCACAATAATACACATTTACACTCAGAACAATAATATCATTTTAAAAATGAAAGTAACAGCCGGGCGTGGTGGCGCACGCTTGTAATCCCAGTACTTTGGGAGGCAGAGACTGGAGGATCGGGGTTCGCGGCCAGCCTCAGCTCGCGCATGCGCGCGTGTGCGTACGCTCTCTCTCTCTCCCTGTCTCTCTCTCTCTCTCTCTCTCTCTCTCTCTCTACTTAGTGAGGCCCTCTGCAACTTTGTGAGACCCGGTCTCAAAATAAAAGTATCAAAAATAGGGCCGGGGGCGTACTGCGGAGGTAGAACGCCCCTGGGTTCAATCCCCGGTACCGCAAAAAAAAAAAAAAATTAAAAAAAAAATGAAAGTAACAAGTGTTGGTGAGGATGTGGAGAAATTAGAAGCCTAAAATATTCCTGATGAGCATATACAATGGTTCAGGTCCTGTGAATCATGATTTGTCAGCTCTTTACAATATTTAACATATAGTTCATGGCCACGTGGTCTAACAATTCTACTTCTGAATATATGTCCATGAGAACTGGAAATATATATACACATGAACACAAGCACATGGATTTTCATGAATTCATAATGGCCTAAAAGTGGAAACAATTAAAATGTTCATCAACTCACAAATCGATATATAAAATGTGATATATCCATAATATAAAATATTATTTGTCCATAAAAAGAATGAAGCGCTGATACAAGCTACAACCTGATGAACACTTGAATATGTTATCCTAAATAAAAGTAAAACACAAAAGGATATATATTATACAATGTAATTTATTTGAAATGTTCAGAATAGGCAAATTCAGACTCAAAATATATTAATGGTTTCTAGTGACTGGGCAGAGAGAGGGAAAAGAGTGACTGCTTAGAGGGTATGGGGTTTCTTTGGGGGAGTGCTGAAATCATTCTGAAATTAGACAGTGAGGTGATTGTGGATGCACAACAGTGGGAACATACTAAAAAATACTGAATTGTAGACTTGGATATGGTGAATTTTGTTATGTGATTTTATCTCAATAAAATGTGGGGAAAAAACTAACAATGGTAGTTTTTTTCTACTGCAAAATTACTGCGGGAAGATAGTGTTATTTCTTCTACATATTCTTATTTATATTTAAAAGTAGATTTTCTTATTTAAAACAGGTTTAGATTTACAGAAAATTAAATTAAGAAAATAATACAGAGAGTTTTCATATACTTCCTCTATGAGTATAGTTTAGTTGGTACAGTTAATACATTTATATTTATTATTAACTTAATAAAATCCCAAATTAGTAGAAGACAAAAAGATCTGAAAAGAAATAAATAAAATAGAGACTTAAAAAATCAATCAATAAATCAATGAAACAAAGTGTAGGTTTTTTGCAAAGGTAAACTAAGTGGCAAACATATAGTTAGACCAAGAAAAAAGGAGAGAAAACTCCCATACATAAACTTAGATGCCCCAAAGCATTGGGTCTGCCTTATTTTGGGCTGGGAATTCCAAAACTATGAGCCCATATGCTTTTCTTTTTACAAGTTCATCACCTCAGGTATTTTGTTGTAGTAACAGAAAGCTGAGTAATGCAGAGCAGTGTAGTTTAATTGAGAGGATCTGTGAGTCACACCTTTCACCTCTTAAAAAGATATTTTGTATGACTAACTACTAATATCTTTTGATATTTCTGACATTCCATGTAAGGATTTTAAGGTCACACTCCCAGCATTTCCATTAGAGCACACTTTCTGTGTGAAAGTGCACTTCTTTAATTTTAGGAATTTTTTTGTATGTGGGTGGTCTGAGAATTTCCCAAATCATCAGTCTTCATTTCTTTTTATTTAAGAATTCTTCCCTAAATTTATCTCTTTCCTCTACAATTTTACTATACACACAGAATACACACAAGAAGAAACCAGGGCAAAAACTAGTTTGGAAATCTCTTAAGCCAAATACCATACCACAGTTTATTCAGTTTCTATTATTGTATATTTGGGTTATAGTCTATTTTTCTGCTATTGTAAATAGCACTGCAATTTATTTCCTTGTACATATGTCTCATATATTTTTACCAGTGTATGTCTGGGATAGATTCCTAGAAAAAGAATTGCTAGATAAAAGAGGAAATACATATGTGATTTTGCCAAGTTGCCAAATTCCTCTTCATAGTTGTTGGGCCATTTTATATTATATTAGAGTGCCTATTCCCCCAAGTCTTGCTAACATAGTATTTTCAAATCTTGAAATTTTGCTGTTCCAATACATTAGAAGTGACATTTAATATCGCTTCATTTTGCCATTTTGCATTTTTTATTATTTTAAGAGTGAGCGTACTTTCTTGTTAAGACCCCTTCATTTTATTTTTGAAGAATATTTTCTCTGGGAATATAATTTTTAAACTTATTTTAATGCTTTAGAATATGTTTCCCCTGTCATCCAGCTTCAATTTTGTTTGCCTGTTGAAGAATCTGTCTTGAATACTACTGTGACTACTTTTTAGGTGAATTCTTCTTTGTTCCCTGGATATTTTTATGGTTCCTCTTTGGTTTTTGTTTGTTTGGTTTGATTTTTGTTGTTGTATTAGCAGCACATTTATCTTGTGGTGTGTACATATTTTCTTTATTGCTTCTTTTCTTTTTTTTTTTTTTTGCGGTACCGGGGATTGAACCCAGGGGAGTTCTACCTCCGAGCTACACCCCCAGCCCTATTTTTTTATACTTTATTTTGAAACCGGGTCTCACTAAATTGCGGAGGGCCTCACTATCTTTATTGCTTCTTAATATGAGCCTTTATATCATCAGATTTTTTTCAGTTCTAAGCTACCATTTCTTTAAATGTTTACTATTTCTCCTTTCCTTCTTGTTTTTAAATTATGTGTTCTTATACCTTTTAATTTTTTGTTTCATATCCTTTGCTTTGTATTTTCTATCTTTTTTTTTTTTTTGTGGTGCCGGGGATTGAACGCAGGGGCGTTCTACCTCCGCGCTATGCCCCCGGCCCTATTTTTTTA
Source organism: Glis glis (assembly GCA_004027185.1). Classification (NCBI taxonomy): domain Eukaryota; kingdom Metazoa; phylum Chordata; class Mammalia; order Rodentia; family Gliridae; genus Glis; species Glis glis. Next base: position 4,791 of record PVJS01000751.1, read on the forward strand.
TACTTTATTTTGAAACTGGGTCTCACGAAGTTGCGGAGGACCTCACTAAGGAGAGAGAGAGAGAGAGAGAGAGAGAGCTGAGGCTGGCCGCGAACCTGGATCCTCCGGTCTCCACCTCCCAAAATACTGGGATTACAAGTGTGCGCCACCATGCCCGGCGAGTGTATTTTCTCTTTAAATTTGAATGCTTCATTTTGGAAATTTTCTTCTGAGCTGTCATCCAATTCAATATTCTCTCTTTATCCGTGTCAACTATGTTATTAAACCCATCTTTGGACTCTCTATTTCAGTTTTTGAATATTTTAGTTACAGTGTTTCCATTTGGATTAGTGGTTTCTATTTCTGTGCAAATCACATCTTTTATTTCCTTTGATATGAGAAGCACAGGCTTTATTTTTCATTTTAGGTCAATAATTAATACCAACATTTAGATCTCCTATTGATACTTTTATTTTTCTCATGGGCTTTAGCCACTATGTTTGTGTGCCAGGACTGCAATAACAAAGTAGCTCAGACAGGTGGCTTAAACAACAGAAATAAAAGCCAACTAAGAAAGCAGGAAATGCCCAGAGGCTGACTAAAATGTAGCTCCAAACTTTGTATGCATTATATCAAATAAATGTTGGAGTCAATTAATTCATATAAATACAAGTGATACTTTCTTATACATTGATTCTATTCAATTAAATGTGCCATCAAAGTATGGAAAGTATGATCATTACAAGCATGCACTGAAGAGGGACAGATATAAAAGAGAAATCTTGCTTCAGTATGCCAAGAAGTATATTTGTGTACTCTATTGGTTTAGAACCAGAAAATCAGATTATGCAAATAGTAGAAAAGAACCCAGAGGTCATAGAGAACAGGCATAGCCTGTTCCTTGCTAAAGCTACAATAGCTTACCCTCAGCTATGACTCTTAGAAGAGAATTTCAGCATTGTACATTGGACTAATAAAACATTCCATAGCAAAGGAGTAAGGGAACAGCACCGAGAAGAGCACATCTCTTATAATTTCTTAGCAAATCTACAAGAAAGTTAGTTACTTATTTAACAGGGTTTATGACTTCCTGAGTATCAGACACATATATAAACAGAAAAAAATGAATTGAAAAATGTAATAAGTGAATTATCAAAGGGCTTCAAGGAAAATTACAAATCAGTGATAAAGTTAAAATCTCCATTTGACACTGCAGTGGCTATTTAGTGCTGTGATAAATCAAAGCAGTATATGGGCCAGAAACATGGGATGCTTTCCCGGAACACAGAAGAAATAGATTTGAAGTGGTAAGAAAATTTAATATGTACAAATGTATACATGATATATTTCACAGATTATAATATATATGTATGTATTACATAAGAAAGGGATTCCACAATGTATCAAATACTAGTTGTTCTCAAAAGAGTATGGGTAGAATACAGAGAAGACATATTTAAGAAACAACATTTCAGAGATAACAAAGGGCTTACAACATTTAAGGTACAATTATAGGAAAGTCTTTATCTATATAGCTACTTATAAAATATGTGAATCGCAATCATGAAATAAAAACACTGAAAGCACAATGCGGGAAAATATCAAATACTCTAGTGGATGAAAAATCAGACTGGCCTCAGACCTGTCCTCTGCAATAATGAACGACAGAATACATTGGTGAGGCAGGCATCAAAATGTATCACGATGAAGAGCACATTAATAGTCTATTAAGATTAGTTTTATATATTTACATTTATATGTAAAACAATATCTTACATGCAAACTCACATGGTGTTTTCAAAGTCCATAAAATATTTGCATAGGAAAAAACTCTAAAAGGTCACAGGGAAAATTTCAACAAACTTAAAATATCAGAAATGGTACAGTCTACATTTCTTCAGTGTGCTATACTTAACGTGATAGGTAAATAATTACATGCATTTTTTTAAAGAAATTCTCTGCTGCAACCCTAATTAACCCAGAATTCAAAACAACACTTATTACAGTGCATATGGAAACTAGCAAAACAGACAACATAATATGTCAAAAATATAATGAAACAGCAAATTCTACACTCAGGACAGGAGGTACAAATGTAAATACTTTCATCAGTAATGAGTGAAGAAGAAAAGTAAATGAACTACTTAATCTAAATAGTTACAACTGGAATGCCAAAATTATCCCAAGGAAACTAAAAGAAATGTGAATAATTAGAGATTAAAACAGAAACAGTACAATTAAAAGACATTGAAGCGACAATAAAAGATGAAATTTGAAAATTCACAAAATATATGCTGTCTACCAATGAATTCCATCTCTTCAAATATAAACTCTTTGCAAATGCAAATATATAATGTATTTTTCTCCAAGGCTTATTATAATAAGTAAATGATATAATTTTAGCATATTGCCCAGTATGTCATATTTTAGTGATTCTTTGTCATCACAATATACCAAATTTACAATAATCCTAAAATTATTATAATTCATACCAAAAAAGCATTGGTTAAGTTTATTAACTATGCAGATTAGGTGATATAGGTGGGAGAACAATCAGAGAAAACAATACTAACAAATCTTTTCAGTAAAGTAGAAATTCTATATACATTTAAAATTAACACTCAATGGTATTTTTAACTTTGAAACATCAGAAATGTTTAAATTAGAATCTGCAACGTGTTAACATTACCATTTTTTAGTTTCATAGTAGAATTTCCTAACAATGAAATCTCACAAAAAGGGAAAATGGAGATTCATTACTACTGCAAAGAAGCAAACAAAATTGTTATTATTAGCAGATTATATCTTGGTCTAATTCCGAGACAAACTCTAGACAATCACTGAAAAAGACATATAGACATAACAAGTAATTCCATCTGACTAACAAAAGAATATATGAAATTAAATAACTCTCCTACTCCTATGGACTGACTGCATCATGTACCCTCAAAATTTATATGTTGAAGTCCTAAGTCCAATATGATGGTATCCAGAGATGGGGCCTTTGTGACACAATTTGGTTTTGATGAGGTCATGAAGATGAGGCCTTTGTTTGGAAATGAGTGTCTTTATATGAAAAGACACCAGAAAAGTTGTTTTTCTACCCTCCCTCCTCTTCTACCATGTGAAGACTCTGGGGGTAGGTGACTCCCCACAAGTGAAGAAGAGAGCCCAAAACAGAAACCAACCATGCTGTCATTTTGCTCTTGGGTTTCCAGCCTCCAGAATCACAGAAAAAACATTCTATTAATTAAGCCATTCCAGGAATGGTATTTTGTTATGGCAGCCGGAGCTGACTAGTATACCTACAAACTAACAATAATCAATAAAAACATAATTTTAGAAATTCCTTGTTCATAGTACCAAGGTATAATTTTACAGAAAAGGTAAGACATATGTCTATATACTAAATAAATATATATCTATAAACAAAACTATAAAATAATCCTCTGTCAGAAGAGTAGCTGGCAAAAATCTTCTCCCATTCTGTTGGTTCTGCACAGAAGCTGTTCAGTGTAATGCAATCCCACGTATTGATCCTCATTTTAATTTATTGTGCCTTTGAGGTCTTGTTGAGGAGGTTTTTACCCTTGCCTATATTCAGAGAACTCAAGAAACTCACTGCCAAAAAACCAAATAAGCCAGGTGTAGTGGTGCATACTTATAATTCCAGTACTTGGGAGGCTGAGACTGGAGGATCCAGGTTCATGGCCCTCTGCAACTTAGTAAGACCCTGTTTCAAAATAAAGAATAAAAAATAGGTCTAGGGATATAGCTCAGAGGTAGAATGCCCATGGGTTCAATCCCCAGTACCGCAAAAAAACAAAACAAAACAAATAATCCAATCAAAAAATGGGCAAGTGAACTAAACAGACATTTCACAAAAGAAGAAATACAAATGGCCAATAAATGTATGAAAAAATGTTCAACATCATTAGCAATCAGAGAGATGCAAATCAAAACTACCCTGAGATTTCACCTAAGCCTAATTGGAATAGCAATCATTAAAAACAAAAACAATAACAAATGCTGGTGAGGATGTGGAGAAGTAGGAACTCTGATACACTGTTGGTGTGATTGCAAATTAGTGCAACCACTTTAGTAAACATTGTGGAGGATCCTCAGAAGAATGGGAACGAACCTACCATGTGACTGAGCTATACCATTCCTGGATATCTACCCAAAAGAATGGAAACCAAACTACCAGAGTAATGCATGCATATCTATTTTTATAGCTTCACAATTCACAATTGCCAAACTATCGAACTAGCCGAGATGTCCATCAACAGATGAATGAATGATAAAACTATGGGATATGTACACAATGGAATTTACTCAGCCATAAAAAAGACAAAATTATGTCATCTGCAGGGAAATGGATGGAACTGGAGAACATTATGCTAAGTGAGATTAGTCAGTCACAAAAAGTGAAAAGTCAGATGTTCTCCCTAATATGCGAAAGCTAGGGACAAATTGGGACATTAAGAGGGACTCCAGACAAAGGAGGAGAAACCTTATTTGTGTGAAGAAGGGGATCTAACTGAGGGAGATGGGAGGGGGGAAGAGGGAAACACCTCAATGAAATAATGTACATACAAAATCTTATCAAAGCCAATCATTGTGCTGAGCATGGGAAGGAGGGGAAGGGGAGGGAATAGGGCAGGAAATAGGGGAGGGCTCAATGAGTCCTGTGTGCATGTGTGCCTCTATCACCCTAAACTTCATCAAGATGTATGATAACAATGCACCAATATAAAAAAATTTAAAATATAGAAAAAAAACTTGAAAAACCCTAAATGGATTTGGAAATGATCCATGTTCCTGGATATATGGGAATTGTTTTTCTGAACTTTGAAAGTGACTGTTAAGTATCACAGGATTAATTCCCAGATCAATTAATTCACAACCATGGTCAATATGCCTTCTGACTCTAGGATCTCCCCTCCTCTGGGATTCGCATTCTCTCTGTGTCTCTTTTACTCAGTCAATCTCCTTCCCTTCCCCCTCCTCCCCTCCCCCTTTCCCCCTCTCTTACCCCTTTCCTTTTCTATCTTTGCTCTATATTTCTGTCACTTTGAATTGTCAAGAGGTTTCCCTTTACACTAAGAATCCTTTACATTGACTTCAGAGTCTTTCATAACTTGGTCTTTAACTACTCAGAGCCTTTATCTTCCTATTCCTATTCTTTTTTTTTTTTTTTTTTGCGGTACCGGTGATTGAACGCAGGGGCGTTCTACCTCCGAGCTATGCCCCCAGCCCTATTTTTTATACTTTATTTTGAAACCGGGTCTCACGAAGTTGCGGAGGGCCTTGCTAAGGAGAGAGAGAGAGAGACAGGGAGAGAGAGAGAGAGAGAGAGAGAGAGAGCGAGCTGAGGCTGGCCGCGAACCGGGATCCTCCGGTCTCCGCCTCCCAAAGTACTGGGATTACAAGTGTGCGCCACCACGCCCGGCTTCCTATTCTTTTAATGTACTAAATTCCAAGAATCCTTTTCTCCTTTTTCTTTTTTTCCCCTTGTCTATAGATCTCTTCCCACCTTTTTTTATACAGTGGGTCTTATATCAATATCACTTCCAAACTTGAAATTGAAATTTGAAATTGATCAATATTGCCAATGTGTAGCCAATATCACTTTCCCTTGATATTCTCTAATCTTCTGTTTTAGATAGCACAGAACTAAATGACTTTTCTCTTCCTTTCCTTTCCTTTCCTTCTTTCTTTTTTTGTGGTGCTGGAATTGAACCCAGGACCTTGAGCGTGGAAGGTGAGTTCTCTGCCACTGAGCTATATTCCCTGCCTAATATTATCTAATCTAATTCACATTGTTTACACTCTATCACAGCACTGTTTTTATAGTACTTATGACAATCTTATAAATTTTGCTTATAATTTTGTTTGCTTATTTTATTGTTATGTTTGCTTCTATTAGAATATAATACTTTGAAACAAACCAAATGTGCAAAAAAAAGGGAGCTTGCTTAAATGTCTGCATTACCTACACATTGGGATGCATGCAATGGAAAGATGCCATTCTATGCCAAATGGAAAATACAATGGACATAAAATACATAAAGGAGAGAGTTATTCAAAATATAACTTTAAGGACGGGTGTGGTGGCGCACACTTGTAATCCCAGTACTTTGGGAGGCGGAGACCGGAGGATCCGGGTTCGCGGCCAGCTTCAGAGCTCTCTCTCTCTCTATCTCTCTCTCCCTGTCTCTCTCTCTCTCTCTACCTAGTGAGGCCCTCCGCAACTTCGTGAGACCCGGTTTCAAAATAAAGTATAAAAAAAAAAATAGGGCCGGGGGTGTAGCGCAGAGGTAGAACGCCCCTGTGTTCAATCCCCGGTACTGCAAAACAAAAAATATATATAACTTTAATAAGTGTCCTTCTTTAAAGACCTAAAGAAAAGATTTATTGTCTCAGGGAAAAGAGTTAGGATAAATGTTCTTATGTGTTCTTCAAACTTCTTAGATAAAGAAGTTGCAAAATTTTAACAAAAGTTTAGCATGTAAAAACCAACTATTTCAACCTAATCTAATGAATGACACATTAAGAAATTATGGAATACATTTAGTATGGTTCAATACTTTTTAAAATTAATATAACAGATAAGTGAATGAAATGCATAGAAAAGAACAAAACACAAGAAAGAATAGCCAAGGATTGAAGGGCTTCACTGCTGAATTCTATCAAACTTTTAAAGAAGAATTCATTCCATTTTTTTTTTTTTTTTGTACTGGGGATTGAACCCAGGGGTATTCTCTCTCCAAGCTACACCACAGCCTGTTTTATTTTTTGGTTGGAAACAGTTTTTCATTGAGATTCTCGCTAAGTTGCTAAGGCCAGTCTCGAACTTTCAATCCTACTGTCTCAGCCTCTCAAATCCTGGGATTACAGGCATGTGCCACCACGTGTGGCTATACACCAACTCTTCTCTAATTATTTGAAAAAATCTAAAGGGAAGGAATTCTTTCAAACTCATTACATGAGAAAAATTGCCCTGATAACAAAATCAGACAAGAGAAAAAGGTGAAATTATAGATTAATAATGCTGATGAACATAGATGCAAAATATGTTAACAAAATACTAGCCAACCTAATCCTATAGCAGATCGAAAAATCATACATTATGATGAAGTTGGATTTATTCCCAAGTGGGATACAAGTATGATTCAATACATCTCAACAAATATCATAAATCAGTTCAACAGAACGAAGAACGAAAAACATATGATCACCTCAATATACAAAGGCAAAGCATTTTATAAAATTAAACATCGCTTCATGATAAAAACTAACAACAAAATTGGAATATATCTCAAAAAAATGAAAGCCATGACAAATCCACAGCTAATATAATGAATGGGGAAAAGCTGAAGACATTGCCCATAAGACCTGGAAGAAGACAAGGATACACTCTTTTGCCACTATATTTAATACATTAATGCAAGTTGTAGCCAGAGTAATTAGGCAAGAGAAAGAAAAAAGGAAGGAAGGAAGGAAGGAAGAAAGGGAGGGAGGGAGGGAGGGAGGGAGGGAGGAAGGAAGGAAGGAAGGAAGGAAGGAAAGAAAGAAAGAAAGAAAGAAAGAAAGAAAGAAAGAAAGAAAGAAAGAAAAGGAAGGAGAGAAAGAGAGAAAGGAAAAGGAAGCCGGGCGTGGTGGCGCACGCTTGTAATCCCAGTACTTTGGGAGGCGGAGACCGGAGGATCCAGGTTCACGGCCAACCTCAGCATTGCGCGCGATCTCTCTCTCTCTCTCTCTCTCTACCTAGTGAGGCCCTCCGCAACTTCATGAGACCTGGTTTCAAAAATAAAAAAGCATAAAAAAAATAGGGCCGGGGGTGTAGCGTGGAGGTAGAACGCCCCTGCGTTCAATCCCCAGTACCACAAAAAAAAAAAAAAAGAAAGGAAAAGGAAGGAAAGAAGGGAGGGAGGGAGGGAGGGAGGATCACAACTGGAAAGGAAGAAGTCAAGCTATTACTGTTCACAGATAACATGGTCTTAAAAACAGAAAAACATAAAAGACTACACCAAAAAAAATCATTAGAATGTACACAAGAATTCAGTATGTTTGCACAATTCAAGATCAACACAAAAAACTCAGTAGTGTTTCTAAACATCAATAATGAACTTACAAAAATCAAGAAACAATCTCATTATGATAATTATAAAAATACTTAAAAATAAAATTAGCTAAGGAGGTGAAAGGACACTACAATGAAGACTATACAATACTGATGAAAGAAAGTGAAAAGGACACACACACACACACACACACAGAGATGGTGAGACACCCATTTTCATGGCTTGGAAGAATTAATATTGTGAAAATGTCCATAAAATCCAAAGCTATCTACAGATTTAATGCAATCCCCATCAAAATAACAAAGTCATTCTCTATAGAAATATAAATAAAATACTAAAATTCATATGAAACCACAAAAATAATAGCCAAAGTGATCCTGAGCAAAAAGTACAAAACGGGAGGCATCATAATATCTGTCTTCGAAAAGTAATGCAAAGCTAACGTAACAAAAACAGTGTGATCCTGGCATGAAAACATACACATAGACCAACATAACAGAATAGAGAACCTAGAAATAAATCCATGTATTTTCAGCCAACTGATTTTCAACAAAGGAACCAAGCAAATACATCAAAGAGACAGCCTCTTCAATACATAGTATAAGGAAAATAGCTATACTTATGAAGGAGAATGGAACTAGGCCCCTATGCCTTATCATACATAAAACTCCACTCAACATGGGTCAAAGACTTAAATATAAAGCTCAACATATTTAAAAAATTGGGAAAATATTTCAGGACATTAATGTGGGGAAAGATTTTTGGATATGTACCGAAAAGCATAGGCAACAAGTGCAAAAAACTGATGAATGGAATTATATCAAACTAAGAAGCTTCTGTACAACAAAGGAAACAATCAACAAAGTTAAGAAACAACCTACAAGCGGGGTGTGGTGGTGCATGCTTGTAATCCCAGGGCTTGGGAGGCGGAGACAGTAGAATCATAGGTTCACAGCCAACCTCAGCAACTTAGTGAGACCCTGTTTCCAAATAAAATATAAAATAGGACCGGGGATGTAGTTTAAAGGTAGAATGTTCCTGAGTTCAATCCCTAGTACCATACAAAACACACACACACACACACACACACACGCACGCATGCACACACACATGCACGCATGCATGCATGCACACAAAGAAAAAACCTACCCAACAGGAATATATTTGCCAACTATTCATCTGACAAAGGATTAATATTCAGAATATATAAGGAACTCAATGCAATAGGAAAAAATCCCCACAAATAAATCCAATTAAAAATGGGTAAATGATCTGAAGAGACATTTCTCAAAGGAAGATACACAAATGTCCAACAAAAATATGAAAAAATGCTCAATATCACTAACCACCAGGGAAATGCAAATCAAAACCATAGTGAGGTATCATCTCACCCTACTGGCTATTAATCAGAAAGAGAAAAAAATAGATACAGCCTAGGATGTGGAGAAAGGGGAACTTTCATACACTATTGGTGGGAATGTGAATTAGTACAGACATGATGGGAAACTGTACGGAGTTCCCTCAAAACAACTAGAAATAAAATTACCATATGATCCAGCAAGTCCACTACTAGGTATATATCCCACCAAAAGGATACTAGTATGCTGAAGAGATATATCTGCATTTACAAGTTTATTGTGGCACTATTCATAATGGCTAAGATATGGAGTCAACTAAGGTGGCCATTGACACATGAATGGGTATATATGAACAATGGAATTCTATTCAGCCATAAAAAATAACGAAATATTGTCATTTGTTTGTTTGTCATGAGTTTGTTGGGTACTATGTTAAGTGAAGTAAGCCAGACACAGAAAGACAAATACCACATGTTCTCCCTTGTAGGGAGAACCTAAAAAAGTTGATGTCATAGAAACAGACAGCAGAACAGTGGTTATCTGAGACTAGGAAGGTTGGGGGAGGAGGAATGAAGACAGAATGGTTAATGGGTACAGGGGTGCAGATAGGAGGAATAACTTCTGATGCTCTATAGCACAGTAGGATATCTAGAGTTGACGACAACTGTATATTTCAATACAAAGAAATGATAAATGAGGCGATGAATATGCCAGTTACCCTGCTTTGATCATTACACATTGTATACATACATTGAAATATCACCATGTAGTCCATTAATGTACACAGTTGTTATGGGTCAATTAAAAATTATAAAAAAGAGAAGAACATATAAAGAGCCAGGCTTGGCAGCACTCACTTGTAATTCCAGTACTTGGGAGGCTGATACAGGAGGATCATAGGTTCAAGGACAGCCTCAGCAAGGTAGCAAGAGTTTTAGCAACCTAGAAAGACCCTGTTTCAAAATTTAAATTTTTAAAAAAGGGCTGAGGGTATGGCTTGGAGGTAGAATGCCCCTGGGTTCAATCCCTAGTACCACTAAAACAAAACAAAACAAAATATAATATAATAATAGCTTATATTTGTAAGAATAATTGGTCTATGATGGAAAAATGCATTATGTGTGTGCATGTGTGTATATGTAATGTGTGTGCACATGCTGGTTCATTATATAAAATACATTCATTATTGTGGTTGAGGTTAAAATAATGTAAAAAGATTAGTTTGGAAGACTCTTGTCTAAGTAAACTCTAAGTAAACTTTATTTAATGGAGATAGACAGGAAAAAAAATGGAATTTCCCTCTGTTCATAGACGATAAAGAAAATGAGGAGAGGACTTGAGAGCTTTCCCCTTTCCAGGCATTTGCTGAATAGAGGACTGTTCATCAGGTACATACAGAGCACTGAGGACAGAGGCCCTTCTGCCTCAGTTCTTCTCTGGGACATCCTTGGCTTCCCTACTCCTATCCACCAAGAGTGTAGCCTCATCAAAGTTTCAACTTGGGAAAAGGAGCCCTTCAAGTCTAGTTTTCCAGCTTCTCTCTGGCTCCCTGCAAGAAGGCATGATATGTCACCTATGTTTTGAAATTAAATATGTGCCAGGCACAGTGGTGCATGCCTGTAATCCCAGTACTTGGGAGGCTGAGACAGGAAGATCACAGGTTAGAGGACAGCCTCAGCAATTTAGTGAGGCCCTCAGCAACTTAGAGAGTCCCTGTTTCAAAATAAAAAATATGAAGGGCTGGGGGTATAGCTCGGAGGTAGAGTGTCCCTAGGTTCAATGATAATATCCTCACCTTCCAAAAAATTACATCTGCCACAACCTTATTTCCAAATATGGTCATGCTCTGATATTCTGCAAAGGACATTAATTTGGGAGGAAGAGGGAGGGGACACTATTCTACCCAGTACAGCTCCTCCACATGCCTCCTCTTGTCTATCTTGCATCCCTGGGTTACTGAGTTGCATGTCTACCAGCTGGTCTTATCTTTGCTCCTCAGGTTTGGTGACATGTGACACACTAGGATACTTGTCTCTCAAACCTCTAAATGATTAATTTCTTGCCTACAGGCTTTCCCCCTGCTTCAAGATATTTCATTTTCACTGATTTCCCTCCACTCCCTTGACCCTGGCCTCTCACCGCTCTGGACTTCTCCTGAGCTTCTATGACAATGTTTTACCTTCTCAGGCCACTACAGTCAGCTGCTGGTCCCACCACTTCTCACCTTATAGAGGGTCAGGAGGTGTAGCTATAACTAATATTTTGAAAAAAATCCTATATTCAATTTATTTCTGATTTGCTATAATTCTTTCTGCTCTAGGACTGTACTTCTATTGAAGTCATGGAAAGGGCAGAAACCAGGGAAAAAAGAAGTGTCAGGCATTTGAGAGAAAAAAACGATGCAGGATGGGGGAAGGACTTCCAAACCCAAGCTTTAAGTTATTAAGTTCTATCTTGGAGGATTCAAACCACAGCAGTTTTTGGTTCTTTATTTCTTTTCTTTTCTTCTCTTTTCTTTCTTTTTCTTTTCCTTTTTCTTTTTCTTTTTTCTGTTAACCAGAGAGTAGGGAGAATGAAAGACTGAACTAAAGTCCATATTTCTCTTTACAAGGAAGGTGGAAAACCCTTTGGCCTGCAGGGAGGCCTGGAGTGGAAGGTTTATTCTGGGGGAGAGGAGGTATGGAAGAAAAGGGAGGAAAAAGAGAGCAAAACTGGAAGACAGGCCTTCATATGTGCTTTACAATTTTAAGAATTCCATGGTATAGAAAGTTTGTGTGTGTGTTTTTCATCTAACTCTTTGATGAAAATGCCTCAAAGAGTGCAAATAAGGGTATCTACAAAGGAAAAGAAACGTCAACGTGGTATGTTCAATAAAAAGAACATGGGAACTAGTGCCCTTTGGTATCCCAGTGTGAGTGATACTGGGGGAGATCCAGGACCCTGTGGTGGGCCCAGAGGAAAAGGAGACAGCCCTCCATGGCTGGAGGATGGGGCAAAGCCTGGGGTGGGAAGAGGAGGACCCCCAGTTCTCCTGATTGGAGGCCAGCAGGTGAAGACATGAGCCATGCATGCAGCAGAGTAAATGGCACACACCCAGAGGTCAAGTGGGGACCAGCAAAGCCAGGTGGAGGAGACACTCCTTCCGAGTTTCAGGACAAAGCATGAACCAGCTTTCAGGATGAGGACAACCAGAAAACCATGTGAGAGAAATCCAGAAAAACCAGGGAATTATGTAAAACAGACTTCAACCTAGAACAGAGACAGACAGATAGACACACAGACAGAGAGTGTGTGTGGTTTGTTTTACCTTTCCCAACCATTAATGAGCAGCTAATATGAGCAGCTCTGTAGCAGGTTGAGTTTAAGTTTAATTAGAAAGGATGTAAAAAGTTACATTGGAGGCTAAGACAGGAGGATTGCAGGTTTCAAGTCAGTCTCGTCAATTTAGCAAGGCTCTCAGCAACCTAGTGAGACCGTTTCAAAATAAAAAAATAAAAAATAAAAAGGTCTGGGTTCTAGCTCAGAGGTAGAATGTCCCTAGGTTCAATCCCTAGTACAAAAAAAGTTACATTTTTATAAATATGTGTTGCAATTTCAAATTTCAAACCCATCACCTGGTTAGTACTCAAAATTTCCTTCCTTTCATTTCCTATAACATCGCTCTAAATGTACAATCTTGTGGAAAATTTTTGATCAATGCTCTTCTAGTCCTCTACATATTACCTTTGGGTTAATTAAATCACCTGCTCATCAGAAACAGTGAATTTCTTTATAGTTTCAACACAAAATTTCTAATCTAACTCTGATGTTGATCTTTAATCTGGTCTTAATCTGGTCTACTGGTGACCTAGAAGTGTAAGCATCTTTTCATTCTAATCTGTTTTTTAAAGATAGTAAACCAAGCATAGTGATAAGCAGGAACTTCTCTGCATTAATATGTAAGTGGGGGAGTTCTCCAGGGATACAACTAAGAACGTGGCACTTTCAGAGATGATCTTAAAGCAGAATTGTACGCTTAGGTTTTTAAGTTTTTGGAAGATATTAAGCTATTCCTGAGTACTGAACTACCACACCCTTCCAGACACAATGTGGAAAGGCTTCAGAATTCAATGTGACTGGACAGAAATAGGGCAGATGCACTTTGAATAAAAGCAAGTTTACTTAGAAAACTAAAGATTCTAGACTGTCAGCTAATCCTGAAATGGAAATCATTTGAGTTACTAGCCCCATTTATTAATGTTCTGTTACATGAACAAATGTCATCAAATAAAATATTAAAGCAATAATAACATTGCTTTTAGGGGCCAGGTGCTGAGCTATGGTATTGTACCTGTATTATTTTATTTAAAAATCTTGAGTAAACTTTTGCCCTTTTCCTTTTATGGAATAAGGAAGATGTCAAGGTCACATTGACACCAATGGTCCAAGCCCAGGGCAGTTTGACAGCAAAGTTCAGGTGTTCACCTACTGTGGTACACTGCCCTACACTGGACATCTTCTACTCTGGTACAAACCAGCCCTGTGTCTATTCATGAAATAATGTCAGATTTATGAGAATTTCAAGGGAGACATACCAAAATAAGAATAAATCTAGGGCAGGGTACTAAAAGGCTATAATATCTAAGGGTAGATTTTTAATTATGAGTTCGAGATAAAAACTGATATAGACATTTTGAGTGGTTCACAAAATCCAGGAGTAAGGACTAGCATGTTTAGCTTCAAAGTAGGGTACATGAGAAGGAATGCCTGTTAAGAAATAAGTAAAAACTCTCAGAAAGATGCTACTACTTTTATTATTTTATTTTGGCACTGGGGATTAAATCCAGGAGCATTCTACTTCTGAACTACAACCCTAGCTCACTCCACTTTTTTTTTTTTAAACAGGGTTTCACTAAATTGCTGAGGCTGGCCTTGAACCTGCAATCCTCCTGTCCCAACCTCCTTGGAAGTGCTGGGATTACAGGGATACACCACCATGCCCTGCAATGTTACTACTTTTAAGATGAAGATGGACTAATCCCAGTACATGCGAGGCTTGAGACAAGGAGGATCACAGGTTCTAAGTCAGCCTCAGCAACTTAGTGAGGCTGTCATCAACTTAGCAAGACCCTGTTTCAAAGTAAAATAGGGCTGGAGGTGTGGCTTGGGGATTGAATGCCCCTGGCTTCAATCTCCAGCACCATAAAAATAGGGAGAGAGGGAGGGAGGGAGAGAGGGAGGGAGGGAGGGAGGGAGGGAGGGAAGGAGGGAAGAGGAGGAGGAGGAGGAGGAGGAGGAGGAGGAGGAGGAGGAGGAGGAAGGGAGGCAGGCAGGCAGGCAGGCAGGCAAAAGGACCCACCAAGGCTCTTGCCTCAGGATTTCTGCCTATGCCCCTGGTTTCCTCAGTTTGTCAGGTACTCCTCAGTGGCAACCACAATACATCTGAGACCTTAGCCCCATCATCTGGTTATCTGGTTACCTTGTCTTCTTCTAAAAACAGCCTTGCACAGTCAGCCTCTGCTGTGTACCTCCCTTTCTACTTGGACCCTGGATTGGCTATGTCCCAGGATTACTCTTTGGGTATTTTGTTGCTTCCTCAAGCTGCATCTCTCTTTAACCTCTCTCAGCCCACACAATGGAGACTTGACCTGTTTATTATTTCAAATATTAGTAGATACCATTCTCATTCCCCATTTTGTTCTCACTAACACTATGTTGAGGGACAACCCTGTTTCCCAAAACTAAATCTTTATGCCTAACACCACCGATGAGGCGTCTGGGTCCCACTGCTTAGGAGCAACTGCCCCCTGCCTGTCTCCTGCAAATGACCAGCACCTGGAATTCTCTGTTGTTATCATCTGAAGCAGCCAGTCCCATGGGATGTTGCTTAGGCCTCTAAGATTGCATGTTGGAAGCTATTACTAAGTAACAGGAAATAAAATGAGGTAGACTGGGATCTGGCTAAAGAAATTTTTTATCAAAACAGAAAACTTTGTACTATAGGGGTGATTTTAATTTGGGGCTTTTTATCAAACTTTATTGTAACCTGATTTAGCTTTAAAGAGATCTGGACCTTTGGGCAAAGGTCAAGGAAGTGATAGTTTGGGCTCTCAGGGATATATATCTGAGCCACAGGATAATGAAGCATGCCTTAGTAGATTCTACAATGCCAGGAGTAGTTTTAGCACTAAGACAAAAAGATGAGGGCAGGGGTTCAGATGCTTAGCTCACCAAGGTATGAATCAGGTTGGGTTATAGTCCTAGCAAGCTGTGATATGGGCCAGGAATCTGTGACCATGAAAATAGAGCAAATGCAAGGAAACGTGGAACAACAAGTCAGTGTGTAGAAGTCCCAAGAGGTCACCCGCACACCACTAATGATTTCACATTCTAGCTTGCTTTTACAAACTGGCCAGGCAATAGTGTGTATGAGAGTCTCTGTGATTTAACTGGCTGGCAGGGGAACAGGAAGTAGATGTAAATAACATACAAGGCCTGGCATTTCTGTTGCATTAAGAGGCTAGATTGGGGGGACAAAGACAGATTTGCCTTTGATAGTCTGAATTTGCCCAACTCAGCTATATCTCCAGAATTACCAGTTTTTCTTATTTCCGTCCTTACCTTGGGTGGATCTGGTGGCCTCCCTCCTGCTATTTAGGTAGAAACATCATGCTCATACTGGAGAATGGAGAAGGACATTTTAAATGAAACTGTGGTCAATAAAAATCTAATGGGTGATTAAGGTAGTTCAAACTGTCAGAGAAAATCCCCTAAATTCTCATGACCTGTAATCACAAATAATAGTGTCCACTGTTGTGTCTGTGTGAGGCAGAATTCTCTTTAATGGCCCCTGGGAGTAATGCAATTTGGGATTCCTTAAGGTGCTAAGCCCCATACCACATCCATATTCAGCGTGAAAAATCCAAGAAACAGGAGATGTTTGAAGTTATTTACATCACTTCTGTAGGAAACAGTTCTAATTGGGCCACATAAAGTGTCCTGGTTCTGATTCCATAACAGTCTCTGGAGCTCCTTGACTTCTTTCCACTAAACTGTCCCCAGCCTGTCCTGGAGGCTCAGCTCAGGCTCACCACCTGGAGGCC
This sequence comes from Glis glis, assembly GCA_004027185.1. Lineage (NCBI taxonomy): Eukaryota > Metazoa > Chordata > Mammalia > Rodentia > Gliridae > Glis > Glis glis. The sequence continues at coordinate 21,297 of PVJS01000751.1, forward strand.
TTCAACAGTCAGTGCTTAGGTGTGGCTACATCCATCAAACCTGTTAGTGCAGCTTAAAAATGTTGAATTTCAAGAAGAAAATGATATCTTGGTTGATTGAACTGGCCAATTATTTCTATAAGTAATCTATGTAGTATTTTCATAGGAACAAAAATTTAAAGCTAGCGAAATTTTTCTTCTCACAGTTGTATAAACTGATTAATGGTTACATGCAAAATTGGCCTCACATATGCCCTGGGACTTCATTTACATTATTTATACTTACAGAAGTATAAGTATTTTGACCATCCTATCCACAAGAATGTATGTTTCTTCAAGGAAGGAACTATGTCTTAGAAGTGCTTAAACGTCCAATATTTAGGATAAAGCCTGGAACAGAATATCTACTCTGACTAGGTTCTCTAAGATTTCTCTAAGATCCAAATATTTCACTCAGGAATTTCTGAGACAGCCATGGTGAATGGTCTTTCCCTACATAGAGACGTACATTATATGGAAAAGAAAGTCCTTGTGTTCCTGAAGCTTATGACCAGCACCTAAGGTTAAAGGCTAAGAAAAGTAATCCATATCACTGAGGCATACCCAGCCTGACTGGGTTCCTTTGTTAACATGATACACTGATTGGGAGGGGGATGATAAAATATTTTAATCAAAGTACTGCAAACACTCAAAGAGCCTATCTGTAACTAAGAGTTAAAAAGCCCAGGGCCAGTATGGAGGCGAGGGCCTGCTTTAGTCCATGATAAGATAGAATCCGGAAGAGCCCCCTGGACCAGATGCATTCCTAGTTTCCATCTGAGAGAGTAGTTGCAGTTTACTGTTCCATGAAACTGCTGTGCTGCAGTGTGCCGGGATGATCTGCTTATATCAGGCAGAATCATAAAACAATTTCTTCCCCACAGGTGACCACTGAGCAAGCTTCAGTCATTTCCCTTCGGAAACGCCACACAAGGAATTCTGTTTCTAGAGTGACACTTCATTCCATCCAGTGAAAGCGGCATCTTATATACAAGGGTCCTCAGCACTGTGTGAGGCATCCTTTGGGACCCTCTCCAAACTCTTGGTTTCTCATAGCTTGGAAACCCAGAGGGTAAGCACTAGCTAACACCCTATAAAAATAATATGCACAATTCACTTAAGGGAGGAAAAGGGCCTTGGTGGAAGCACGGGGGACTATTCATTTTCTAGTGCTTAGGGTCCCTTCCCCCAGCAGGAGCTCTGCAGTGTGTTGTCCCAGTCAATTATGGGGAGAGATAAATGAATACTGGGTTCCAGATTTTCCGTAGAAATTACTCTGGTAACACATGTATAAATGCACGTTTTTAACCCTTTCAGTCACTTCCTTCCCCTGTTTGAACAGTGAAGAATATATTCAACAAAGGGACTGCGTAAACATTATTTTGGTTAAAGAAACACATCGCAACCACTCCTATATTCCCTAATTTTTCCCTATTAATTTTTGGTGAAGTAGTTCTAGACCTGTTCTAGTGTAGATTCAAGATGCTTTGGATTTTTGTAGCCCTTGCATAACTGTGAATTATTTTAAGCTCCTCGTGCATCAGAGCTACCTCCACCACCATGGAAGACCCTCTTCCACAAAAGGGAAAAGATTTCCCAGTTAACTTTGGGAGCTATTACATATAAAATAATCTCTGAACTCCTAGTGCCCACCCCCCTTCATGTCATGACCATTAAAAAAATACACTAATTTTTTTTTTTTAAAGACAAAAAATGGGGGAAGAAACGATGCCACTTGCAAGTGCTGTGGCCTGTTCTGCCCTCTAGCCAAGCAGAACCGATCCTGGTAGACCTTGGGCTGCGAGGAGGGAGAGCGCGTCATGTAATTACCGCGAGTCTAAGGTGATAGCGGCCCTTCGCGTGCAAACGCAAACAGCGGCAGCAGGAATAAATAACGGGCTCCCGCCCCCGCCGAGCTCCGGAGCCCGGGAAGGGCCTCGGCGGGGCCCTTGGAGGCCGGACTCCGCGGGCCTCGCGGAGCCTCTCGGCGCCGTCCATACTGATGAGCTGGGCTGACACAGCTGGCACCGGAGCGAAGGAGGAGCGGCGGCGGCGCGGAGGAAGGCGGCAGAGCCGCGCACCCGGCTTTGACGTCGCCGGCTGCGGCTAGCAGCTCGCGCTCTCAGCACGTAGCGCACAACGTGACCACACACAGCCTTCCTCCCCGGCAGCCCGCCCGCCCGCGCCCGCGCCGCTTCGCCGCTGCGCCCTCCGCCTGCCTCCTGCTTTCGCCTCCGCGGCGCCCCCGCGCAAACCCAGGGATTCCGGCCAGCGTCGCCCGCGCCCGCCCGCCCGGCACCTCTGCCGCAGCCGCGGCCTCGCAGCCGGTGCCCTCCGCGGCGGCGCTCCCGCCGCCACCTCCGGATGCCAGCACTCCGCTAGCCCCGGCGGGGAACCCCTCCTGCGGCTCCTCGCTCTAAACTCCCGCCTGTCCCGACCGCCCCTCCACCTGGCGGGGGCGGCGCGGAAGCCCAGAGGACGCGCGGTGCCGGCGGGCACGCGTGGACGTGCGCGGATCGCTCCTCTCTCGGCGCTCTCGCTCGCTCGCCGCGCTGCCTGGACTCCGCGACCGGCTCGGGCGCCCGGTGCGGCGGCGGAGCACCCTCCCGCGGGCGGGGCGCTAAGGGCTATCTCGCAGAGCTGTGGCTGCGGCCGCGGCTGAGCAGGTGCCGGGGAGCTCCGGGCGCACACTCCGCTCCGGCTTGGACCCTCTCCTCCCGCCGCTCAACCCCTCCCCTCCCCTCCTCCCCACCCCGTCCCCCCAGCCCCACTCCTCCTCTCCTTCCTCCTCCTCCTCCTCTCCCCGCCCGGCGATGCGAGTCTGGATCGTGTAACAGGATTGGCGTTGCAATGGCAACTGATGGAATGGGAGACGGCAAGACAGCAGGGCTGGGGGCTCCGGACTGCGGGCCGGCGGGCCGCTGCCGCCGCTTGACGCACCTCCGGGGACCTTCGCGAGTTACTTTGTAAAGGCGAACCCAGGAGAGAGCGCCCCGCTCCGCGCCCCGGGTCAGAGGCCACTTCCTGCTCCTCGGCTGGCTGTCCGAGCCGGGCTCGCCCCGCGCGGCACCCCGCGGCCGGCGCTGCGGAGACTGGAGCCCGCTTCCCCGAAGAACACTTCGCCCGCCTCGCGGCTCGCCCCCCATCACCGCCCCCTGCTCCTCCCCGGCGTCTGCGATCTTCCCAGGCGCCCGGTGTGAGTGCGGCGTGCGTGTGAGTGTGTCAGGGTATTGTGTTGTGTGACTGCGTGTGCGTGTGTGCGTGTGTGCGTGTGCGTGTGTGTGTGTGTGTGTGTGTGTGTGTGAGTGTGTGTGAGTGTGTGTGCATGAGTGTGGGGAGCGCAGGGCTCCTGCGCTCCGCTCGCCGCCGCCGCCGGGGAAGGACGGACGGACGGCGCTTCCTCCTTGGGCGCGCGGTGCCCGGGCACCTCGGCTCGGCCCGGGCGCGAGTGGAGCGCGCCTGGCTGGCCGCCGGCCTCCGGAAGGTCCCGCTGCGTCCCCCCTGGGCTGGATATGTCCATGTTCACGTGAAGATGGATTTAGTGTACGGTCTCGTGTGGCTGCTGACAGTCCTCCTGGAGGGGATCTCTGGCCAAGGAGTGTACGGTGAGTGGAATCGCGACGCTATCGTGACCTTGTGCTTCTTAGGCAAGATGGGCTGCTGAGCCAACATGCACGACTCGCGCCGTTCCAGGCCCCTCCCGGCGTGGCATTTGATTTACACTTCATCACGTTATTGGGAGCGATAAGGAGGCGGCGAGCGCGCTGCGGATTGGGCTGCGAGCGGCTCCCCCGGCGCCTCGACTCGGGGCTCGGAGTTGGGTCGAGCTGGCAGCATGGCACTCGTGCGAGCGAGTGGCTTTGCACTTGATTTATCCCCGCGGGGGACCTGAGCGCTGGCAGTCTTTGATTTAATAATGGTTTGGTACCTTACACGCCGCGGTGTCGTTGCCGCGGTCCTCCCCCCGAAAGGAACCTCGAATGTGACCCCCCGTAAGTCTTCCCACCCTGCCCGCCTCCTCCTCCTTTCCACCTTTTTCTTTTTCCGTGAATGCCTACATGACTTGATTTTCCGGCTCAGGAAGTGGGGTGACAGTTGAGTCGCGTTCTGCACCAGCCGTTGCCATGAGCACTGATTGGGGAGGCGAAATAGCAGGCAAGATTCTCAGTGCCAGACACAATTAAGGGACATGTTTGTGTGAATGGATGAGCAAATGCATGAATGAACGGGCGCCCAAGTCCGCGCGCCTGGGCTCAGGGCAGGACACCGGCTCGCTGCAACCGGAACCCGGGAACACAATCTCAGCTCTTCCCCAGCAAACCCAGATCTGGGAGGGTTAGGTCTCAGAGCGGCGCGAGCTTGTTAATTGAAGGTTTTGAAGTCTCAAAAGCAAATTCAGGTTCCTTTGCCTGTCAGCAGTTGGCACTCTTGGCTTTCAGCATTAAAACACACACACACACACACACACACACACACACACACACTCCGGCCCCTGGCTAATTGCGGGCTGAAATGTTAAGTCTTCTGGGACAAGCAGGCAGGTGCCCCAAAGAAAGAGAACTTTTATGTTCCCAAGTTATGGTAGAAGGTTAAGGTTAAGGGGCAGCCCTAGAGGGAATAGCAAGCCAAGACTCGCCCACAGCCCACTCATGCCCCATCTCCATGGAATGTGTGCTGGAAATGCTGCCCACTTTGCCTTTGGTCTCACTCTGGGATTTAGACTCCAGCACTGCAGGGCTGGGTCAATGGCTGTTCCAAGGCCAAAAGGCATGGGTATGCGCCCAAGGGTCAGAGCTTTCCTGCAGATCCTAGAACTGACTGCAGGGTGGTCAGGGGTGTCAGTGGACCTTGAGTCCTCAGACTCTGGGAGCATGGGCAGATGTTTGAGGATGAATGTGGATGAGCCTTTACTCCCTACTCCAGAGCTGAACAGTGTGTGTGTTTGTGTGTGGGGGGGTCTGCCAGCCTAGAGCTGTGGTGCCTTCTGTGCTCCATCTGCCACTCCCCTTTCTTCCTGTCTTCCTAGCTCTCTCCTTGGCTTGGGCCAAGAAGCCTTCACTTTCTGCCACCTCATAAGCATCTTAGTTTCCCCTCTCCCCATCCCCTCCTACCCACATGAAAGAGAACTTGCCGGAGCTGCAGCAGCGGCTGGGCTGTGACAGTGGCTGATGGTGATGGGTGTGTGTTGTGTGGTGCTTGAGTGCTGGAGAGAGGCGCTGAGGCTCCTCAAAGCTTGACTGGCGCCAGGAGGTGGGGCCTGAAGAGAGCAGGGGTCCACTAAGAGCTCTCCTGACTCCACTGGACTCCCTGGTCCCCTGAGCAGTCTAGAGAGCCTGGGACTCTTGGGGTGCTGGAGATAAAGCCTTCTCAGCGAGCTGCTCCTTAGACCTGGACAGGCTGCATTTCCAGCCTCCGCATCTAAGTTTATATTTTGCTCTCATTAGTTCAGATCATCCTAGCTACAAGGAGGGTTTTTGTTTGTTTTGCTTTTAAACTGTATGTATTCCGCCCCCCCCCCCCCGTGTGTGTGTGTGTGTGTGTGTGTGTGTGTGTGTGTAGGGGATTGGGAACTGGGACTGGGGTACTGTAAGGATTAGAAAGGAGAGTTCCATTTCTCTGTCACTGTTGGTCATTCACATGATCTGTCTTGGCAAGTCTCCCATTGGGGGTTGGAAACGGTAAGGTCTAGTCATGGAGATAAGTTGGAATCAATTGCATTAGCATACTCCTGAGCCTGTGTCACTTAACCATATAGGAGAAGGCTGCTCCACTACTGAGCTGGTCATTGGGATGAAGGTGGTGGTCCTTGTTTTAATATTGATGTGGTTATTAGTCACCTAGCTAGGAATAAAATTGGCTTTGTATGAAAAAATATTAATCATCATCCCTGGCCATGATAAATGTCTCAGATATTAAGTGCGTGAAAAAATTATATATTACTTTTTAAAATCTGTTTTACATATCACAGGAGTTAGGTTCTCAAAGTGTAGCCCCAAATCTTCAGCATCAGCATCACCCTGGAGCTTGTCGAAGTGCAAATCCTTGGGCCTCTACTGGATGGTCTGCATCAGAAGCTCAGTGTGGTACACACAGTGCCTGCTCGTCACCTCAGGTGATGATGAAGGTGCACACTGAAGTCTGAGACCCCTGGCCATGGACTTACACTTCCATTGCCTTGACTTTGTGAATCATGACCTTTCTTAACCAAAAGGAGTTTTATTTGTTAAATAATTTATAAGGAAGAGAGTAGTTTATTTTTATTTAGTTAAAAAGATATTGATCAATTGTAAAGAACAAAGATATAAGATTTAGTGTAAGGTTAAAAAGTGTGTTTTGAAAATTTTACAAGAAGATCTTTGAAAAGGATTAATTTATAAAGCAGGGAAATTTTATACTTTAAAATCCTGGATAGGAACATGGCTACTATATCCTTATGTTCCTTATTTGCCTATATTTGCCAGATGTAAAACCATTCATACTACACACAAAGTATCATTTTTTGCATTATCCTTTGATAAGTAGGTCCAAGAGGAAATAAAAACAGTTTCTAGGTAACTTAGGCAATCCCTCACTCTTCTACTTTCTGGCTGAAAAGCTCTGAGCATGAAAGTCAGATTTTAATTTTTAGCAAATTGAAAATATTTGTGTTAATGCATGGATTATGTTGTCTCAAGAAATATAATCTTCATCCTATTATGCTCAGTCAGCTTGGCATCTATGAGCAGTAGTTAAGTATAAAATTTTTTGTTACAGTCCTAGGAACTTATTGTCATTTATCTTGGCTATTGCTTAGCAAACTAACTATACATTTTCATACAGTGTGGTAGTTGGGTAAAAGAGATAATTCTTTAACTGCCCATATACTCACCACCAGTAATTCTGATTGTCATTACATTTCTTAAAGTTAGATATGTCCTGTATATTCCTTACATGTTTCATATCATCTGTGACATTGCAGAAATATAAATTATTGGAAAGCACTTCTGAAAGATTGCAATTTTTTTTCATATTAAGAGCAGCATTAAAAATCACATTAATTAATTAATTAATTTATTTATTTGCTTGTGGTTCTGGGGATTGAACCCAGAAGTGCTCTACTGAGATATATCCCCAGACTTTTTTATTTTTAATTTTTATTTTGAGACAGACTGTCACTAAATTGACCAGGCTGGCTTTGAATTTGTGATCTTTCTGCCTCAGCCTTCTAAGTAGCTTAGGTTATAGGTGTGTGCCATCATATCTGGCTAAAATGGACTTTCTTAAGTAATAGATTTTACCTCCTTGAATTAAAGAAAAAATTAGTTAATCTAAAGTTTTCCCCAAAATAATCTTGAAATTTTAAAGTTTTGCTTGAATTTTATTTTTGCTTAAATCACTGAAAACCAAACATTATTAAATGAGCAGCAAACTGGTATCTATTTTTGGCATTATTAATTTGGTGCACTTATATTGCATTAGGTTTAGGATAACAAATTAGACACAGCATCAGGAATCAGAATATAAACCCCAACTGTGCATGGCTTCCTGAAATACATGTGGCTTGGTGAATTGAAAGCCTTTTCCTGGTTTTGAAAGTTGTCTTTGTAAGTCATTCTGTGGTGGCAAATCGTTTGGGCTGCTATACTGTGTTTCCTAGAGATCATGTTGCTAATGATTTAATATCAAGAATCATACCTCCTATAAATTGTTCAGTTGGCTTGCTAAAAATAGGAAAACTTTTCCACTGGCCCACACTGTATTTTTATTTATGGTCATCATGCCCTTAATTTTCAAGGATGTTACAATTGCATTAGCATAGACAAATCCCCATTACAAATAAAAAAAATCAAATTCAGATCAAACAATTACTTGGTACCCTGAAATCGCTAATGAGCTGTCAAAAAATAGCTTCCAGGAATTGTTAGAAGCAATGAGTAGGGTAGATTTATCAAACACATGTGTTTGACACATTAGCAAGCTATATTAATTCAAGTAATATCAGTAAATCTCACACAGTTTAAGCATGGCACTCTAGGCAGTAGCTGGACAGAAATGACTTGGCAGAATTGAGAACAAGGAGATAAGTGAGACAGGAAGGATCTGGAAGAAATTTCAGACTGTCAGTGTGTTGAATTTGATAGATTGATCTGATCTGTCTTTGATAGCTGGATGAGGCCCTATTGAAGGTCCACAGGCTACTGTAGCCAGTCTGAAGATGTTGCTGACTTTACAGCAAATTATTCCAAGGTAAATTGATGGCAATTTTGTCCAGTTTGGGTTTGGAGAGGCCCTGAGATGAGACACTGTTTTTGACTGAACCATAGTGAGGTGGCAGCCTATAGAAGTGGAGAAATTGGTTTTAATAAATGCTGCTTAAAAAATCCTGAAGCTCTATAATGTACAATTGGTTCTTACCTCTCTCCCCATTCCTCACCCCTGTTCCTACACACTCCCACAAACTCTTGTATTGTGACCACCTTCGAGGCCATTACCAAAGTTAAGTGACTAGGCTGCCCATTGTATTTTGGGATAATTTTTCCCATTCAAGGTTGTACTTGGTGGTTATATTACTTAGATTTCATAGGCAAAGGGGCAGGTTATTTTATACAATATAACTTGCGTTTGTCTCATATATACCTGCTTTATTTATTTTATACAATATTATACAATTTTATTGTTATTGTATATACAATGTTATACTATGTTTACACAATTGTAAATGTTTATACAATGTTACTTGCTTGTGTCCTGTGTACCCTGGGGGAAGTCCTAAATTGTCTAGTGGGTATTTTAGATTTAACAGGTAAAATGCTGCCAGGGTTAAGACAATTCAGAGTCAAAGAGAAAGGTTTAGAGATTAGGTAACTGGTGAATAGATGCCAAAATAGGAATTCTCAGGAGCCATTTTTCATCATTTTTGTTTCTTTGCTTACTTTTATTGTCTATGATTCAGATTCTTCATATTTATATTATATCATTATTATGACTTCCGTTTTATAGTTTGTGGACCACCTTAAGCCTTTTTTGAAAAACAGGGTCCAGACAAACCTTTCTGAAAGTGTTCTTTATAGTCTTTCAAGATTTTATTATTTTTGTGTAATTTGGGTAGAGCTCATGGGGATATAATTATAGTGTGCATCTTGTGGGTTCTGTTTATATCTTTTTGGAATATTTTTATTGGCGCACTGAAATTATACATCATAGTGAGATTCAAAGTGATAGAAACATACATGTACACACCCCTTGGTGTATATTTCCCTCCACAACCCATTCCATTCCCCTCTCTTCCCTCCCATATATGTTAATGACATCAGTAATGTTACCTTCATATAGGGACATAACATTTGAACAGTTTCCTTCCTCAAGCCTCCATTTCCCCTCCCTACTTCCTGATCTTCTACTATTCTAATGGTCTCTCTCCTCATTAATCTGAAGTTCCGTTTGTTTCTATTTTCTCTCTAGCTTCCACGTATGAGAGAAAACACGGGCCCCTTGACTTTCGGAGACTGGCCATGTTAGGAAGCATGGTCCTGGGTAGTTTTCCAAGTATAGAGCTGATTCATCACTGGTATTCTCTGGCCTGGTCCTCATACTTTGGGAAGGTCTTGTGAGAGTTGGGCACAACGCTCCTAACCTACAAAGACAATTGCAAACAGCCATAGGAACTGGCCTAATCCTGGAACTGAGCTTTAGAGCTTGTGCTCTTTGGCACCTAAAGTTGTGCTATCTATCAACCCGAGCTTAAATTGGGGAAGACCTTCCTTACACTTCTTGTTGGGTATTTTGGGGGGATATTCAAAGTATTATATTGATGTATTTAAAATATGAATAGGTGAACATTTTAGCTTCATTATAGTTGCTATTAACTGAATAGTCTCACAGAATGAAATTTCACTTTTTTTGCTTCAGTGGCTATCAGTGTAAATATATTAGTTAGAGCATACTGAATAAATGATTACTTTCATAAAGAATTGTATTCTAGCTGGGCGTGGTGGCACACGCTTGTAACCCAGTACTTTGGGAGGCGGAGACCGGAGGATCCAGGTTCGCGGCCAGCCTCAGCTCGCTCTCTCTCTCTCTCTCTCTACCTAGTGAGGCCCTCTGCAACTTTGTGAGACCCAGTTTCAAAATAAAGTATAAAAAATAGGACTGGGGGTGTAGCGCGGAGGTAGAACGCCCCTGAGTTCAATCCCCGGTACCGAAAAAAAAAAGAAAAAAAAAGAAGTGTATTCTATTTTATTTTCAAGCCCAATTAGTAAACTTTGACCCTGTAAAATCATAAAGTTGTGAGGAAAAACTTAAAAATATCATTAAATCATCCCACTAATTTAAGACATAATGGTTTTACCATTATGTCAGGCAGCCGGAGGTCCTATGCTGTTTATTAATGTCTTTTTCCCAGAGTCCAGGTGTATTCACTGAAGAGATATTTTTCTTTTTTCTTTCTTTTTTTTAATTACTAAAAGCTCTCATGATTCATTATTAGGGCATGCATTTATTTCTTTTTGGTTTTATACCACTTCAAATCTATTTTCTTTCCTAACTCTACCACCTTGCACTGATTTCATGTAAGATCTTTTTCTATCAGTTTCTTGTTACATTTCCAAGATACTATGCCATTTTTAATCTTGCATTTTAAAACACTCTATTTCCTTCCTGATGATGCCACTGATTGAATAAGAATGATGACTTCTATTTCCTAATCCAAACCATATATTCCCCAGGAGTTTACAATCACAGTGAAAGATTTCAACTATTAAGAACATATCTTTTGACTACTACACATTTACTGTCAGTTTATAATTTATATACATATTATGGTAGGATGAAAGGTATTAGAAATTATCACTTTTGATTATTTCTCTACAACTTTGCATGAAAATAGGAGACACCTGCCTCTTGTTGCTCATGACCAAGTTTAGATTGAGGACTGTTGTGTGGTTGTTGGCAGATGGAGTCAAGTATGTGACAGGCAGCCATGTCTTCAAGCAGCATGTCTTTGGTCTTCTTTCATTGTAATGAGAATGGAGGAATAAAAATAATTGAGTGATTCATGGAAACAGAAATGTCTGACAGAAGAAGGGGTGGTTCACAACTACGTATCATAAAGTTCTAATGGATAGCACACAGGTTGAGATCTGAAAGAGGCGACTGAAAAGTAAAGGCTATCAGAAAAATGTATCTGCTCTTTAAGTAATGGTAAAACAGCAAAATCATATTTTACTTTCTGAAATAACTAGAACTTTGCTCAAATGCATCCGAGTAAAAAAGAAAAAATGTCTGCTGCCTGGCTGAAGAACATCTTCAGGGAGGTTTTTCTGGTTTCCTGAAGGGAAAGATGAAGGCTCAGGGGGCTCTTTTTTTTTTTTTTGCGGTACTGGGGATTGAACCCAGGGGCGTTCTACCTCTACGCTACACCCTCGGCCCTAGTTTTTATACTTTATTTTGAAACTGGGTCTCCCGAAGTTGCAGAGGGCCTCACTAGGTAGAGAGAGAGAGAGAGAGGGAGAGAGAGAGAGAGAGAGAGAGCTGAGGCTGGCCGCGAACCTGGATCCTCCGGTCTCCGCCTCCCAAAGTACTGGGATTACAAGCGTGCGCCACCACGCCCGGCCAAGGGGGCTCTTAAATAGAGCCTGTGGATGCTGTGGACTAGATTAGTTTTCTTGCTGATTAACTGTATGATTGGGGAAGGTAAGGAAAGGTGGCATTAGTACGCATTAGGACACTCTGTAACTTCTGAGTGTAACTGTGAGTTGGGTCCATGCTTCTCCTTGGCTGGTCTTTCTACTGAGGAGGAGAAGGAGCCTACTATGTGTATCTTAGAAAGGACAGAAAATACTCAAGGAAGACAAGCTACTTTTCAGAAATAGTGAACAGTGGGAATTCTGTGCAGATTACGTTTGGATAACTTAATTCAACATATTAATATATAACTGCTATGTATAATTCATATATCTATGTAGTAAGGGCCATACTTTCACAGACCTTACAGATTAATTCAGAAGATAAATTCAAATAGAAAAACAAAGAAAATGAGGGGCTATGAAAATACACAAATGCTAATGCCTAGGCAAGAGAGCCATTCTGGTTGCTATCTTGGTTTAGAGGAAACTTGAAAAAGCTGGTATGTCATGAGTTGAGCCTTGGGGAAAAAAGGATTGAAGAATATAGGTAAAGAGGTAGGAAAAGGCATGGCTACCTATGGGTCTCAGCTGGAGGGTTAGTGGTACAGAAAGAAAAGTAACCCAGAAGTGGTTGTTTAACAAAGTTTAAGAAATTTCTTCAAAGATTACCCCCACTAGAGAGAGGTATCTGTTCTTTAACCTGTGTTATCCTTCTCCAAAAGTCTGAGAGTTGGTATGCCAAATACTTTTTATTCTATGATACTCTAAAACTTGCTTAGATATTTGTGTCCATCAAGATTCTGAGTCAGTATGTGTTCAACCTGAAGCTGAATGACTTGTTCTTCAGAAGATTGGACAGTTGTGTCTGAAATTCTTGTGGGATAATGAGGCTTCCCCAAATCCAGACAAACTTGGGAAGCGTGGAACACACATAGCAGCTCCTTTTTAAAGTTAAAAAAAATCAAAGCATTTTTTTAGAGTACTAAAAAGAAGTCTGCTCAGAAGCAGTAGCTTGTGGGCCTAGAATGACTTAAAATATCGTGTTGTTCCTTAAAATCCTGCAGCTACTGAAATGAATGCAGTGCCCTCATGAAGGAACAGGTATGTGCTTTCGTAATTGTTTTTTATTCCTGTGCAAAGCAGCACGATGTAGTGGGAAACTGTTGGATAAATGGGCTTTCTTCTTCTTCAGCTGCTGCTTAACTGTGTGACCTCAGGCAAAAGTATTAATCCCTGTACCTCAGTTTCTATATCTGGTAAACTCTTAGGAGAGCAGGATGATATATGGAGGAAACATAAGTAATAGCAACAATTAAAAAAGCATGGTTATAGGGCCCGGGGTGTAGCTCGGAGGTAGAACACCCCTGGGTTCCATCCCTGGTACTGAAAAAAAAAAAAAAAGCATGGTTGCATTTTTGTACCCGAGATGGAAGAGGGAGAGCATGGAGAGTTTCTTCTTTGTTCTTAAAAAAATACTACACTCAATTTCTCTAGCAATTGAGCCTCATGATGGAATTGCCATTTAGTTTTTAGGGCAGAATAAAGAGCTCAGAAGTAACAAAGAGCAAGTAATATTTTTATTTTCGGGAAAAAATATTCAATGTGTCAGTCTACCAGAAGACAACTCAAGAGGTGTGTTTTTAAACACTACATGTAGCATTAGCATGTACATAGATGCACAGGTAGTTGGTATTGCTCTCAACCCACATGATCCTGGAGTATCTCTTGCTGCCCTTTAGCAGTGGTCAGCAGGAAGCTGGTACTCTTCCTCATTTAAGAGCTCCAAAGAACATTGTTATATCCTAAGTCTTATGGTCATGAGTTAATTTATGCTTACATAAGTGGGCATGTGTGCTGAAATATATGTATAAATCTCCCTCTTTTATTAAGGAGCAGGAATATTCTTGATATAGTATATTAAAAATAAGCCATACGAATGGGAAGAAAACCTAGGAATATATTTGTAAGAATACTTATAATTGGTAATTTAAAAATAGAAACACAAAATGAAGAAAAATAATGAAATGAGGCTATCACAAATTTATTATGTAACATCTTCTTATTTTGATCCCAATTGCTATTTCCCACCTACTCAACTACTCATTTAAAAAAAAATTAAATTAGAATTAACTGAAAATGCTAGGACTTCACTCAATGTTAAACAATAACAGCCATATGCATGAGACAGTATTTATAGTACACTTTAGTGATCGTTGATAAATTTTTGAGGATGAAAGATAGTTCATTTCCATAATCCATATTCGTATTCATAAATTAACTAGGTGGGTACAATTCCTTAACTAGGTTAGTGTCCTGAATGTCAGCTGTATATTGGTTGGGCATATTGGTCAGGTACAACGTTAACCAAACTGGGTGATCTTTACTCAGAACTGTAAGCAGACAACAAAGTTATGAGTTGAGAAGAATTTCTTTATTTTTGTGGAATGAACAATACTGAGCATATACATAGAGTAGACTCTGTGATATGAACGGATATAACTGCCAAGTGGTTTTGGAATCCATTGTCAGTCCTACCTTAGTACCTGGGAATTGGCAAAGTTATTATCAAGAAGCAGTATAATGTTTTTATCCTATTTCTGTACTTGTTTCTTCTTTTCTACACCATTATTGTGATTCTTCCTCATCCTTTGAATCACATACATTGCATGTTTCACATTAATCTCTACCACCTCTTCCTTTCCTTGTAACAGACCTGCTATATTAATTTTAAAGAGTTTTTAGTCTCAGTACAAAATTGATCAAAGCTCAATCTTGGTTAATACAATTCTGTCTTTGCATGGATTCATCGAAATAAGTTTGTCCAAGGAGGTGCAACTTTCCTCCATTATGACCAATTCCCACAATGTTGTCAACTGCTTAATGACATCTTTACTGGGAAGACTGAGGTCCAAAAACCTCCCAGTTGTTCCCCAAGACAAGAACAACTCCCAAGTGGACTGCAGTCTGAAGTGATCTGCCTAGTCAGAGACTGCTATTCCCTGATTATTTTCTGGCCTCACTACCCCATACCTGCATGTCCAGCACTTGGCCTTGAAAGTAGTCTTCTTGCTCACTGTGATTTTGCTGTTGAACTCTGTTATCTTTGTATTATTTTCGTTATTATTTCAAAAATATTATATGTCATCATTGAAATTCACTTGTGAATTCCTTCACCCTCTGAGCTTACTATAGAAAGAAGTGCTTTGAAATCTTAATGTTTAACCACCTCTTCAAATTCAGAGAAGAGCTAGAGAACACACACAGCGCACTACAAATATATATTTGTGTATAGAGTATATGTATATATATATTCTAAAATATATTCATAAATATAAATGTATTGGCTATATAACTATATGTGTATGTGGTGTGTGTATGTGTGTGTGTGTGTGTGTGTGTGTGTGTGTGTGTGTGTATTCATGGAGTGGGTCTCATGCAGTGATAGCAGAGCTCTCTAGGTTAAGGTCAAGGAACAAGGAATCTGGTGGATTCCTGCTTCCCTCGCAAAGCTGGCCCTGATTTAATGTTGACAGCCAGGTCTGCAATCTCTCACCTAACCTTCATTTTTTTAAATATCTTTGGTGAGTTGTGTTTCCCTTCAGGTCCCACCAAGACCTGTGTGCATGTTTGTTTGCATGACTTTGAACCTCATTATAATGTATAATTCCAATGCACCAATAAAAGTATTAGACTCTTTTGTGATATAGTCACATTTGTGTTGTTCATGAGTTTAAAACATTACCATGAGAAACCCACATTACTTCTCTTTCTTTCTCTTTTTGCACTTAACAAAGGAGAAAAATTTCTTAGCTGCATAACATCAATACATGCACAGTTTATTTGACCAGCACTATAGTGATGAATATGCTTGAAGTTGATTGATGCCCAGCAACATTTGTATACTCAGAATACCATTCCTCCTGTTGTTCTATTAGTCAAGCCTTTATTATGGCCTGTTGTTGTCATCACTTTCTCCTCCTCCTCCTCCTCCTCCTCCTTCTTCTGGAGACTGAATCCAGGGGCACTCCACCTGCAAACTATACCACCAGCCCTATTTTTTATTTGGAAACGGGTATCACTAAGTTGCTGAGAACTTTGCTAAGTTGCTGAGGCTGGCTTTGAACTTGCAGTCCTCCTATCTCAGCCTCTCAACTACTGGGATTACAGGCATGTGCCACCATAGCCAGGCTGTTCTTTCTTTTTTTTTAAGTGAGTTTTTAGTGTATCAAACACATCTGTATTCTTGTGTGGATACAAAAATTCATCCACAAACCAAATTAAGTAACTTGAGTTATTTTTCATCCTTTATTAAAATAATTTAACATAGAATATAGTATGTATTTATAAAATAATTGCCACTTATCAAGTGCACACACTATATGTTAGACCTTATATTAGGGGTTTTATATACACTATACCATACCATAATCTTTGAATGAGATGTGAAACTCATAAAGTTTGAATAGCTACCATATATTTGCTGGTGATTAATTTAGAATTAAATGTGATGTGTACATACAAATAAATACTTGTATATATTATAAATATTATTAAAATTATATTCATATATATGATTGCTCAGACTAGTTGCCTAGTTCACATTGTACTATGTGTTAAACTTAGCTCAAACAATTTATGTTTGAAATATAACTTGGATGATAATTTTTGAGCTTTTTGCCCAAGGAATATATATAGGTAGCTAATGTCAGCACTTTATACCATACAGGTTTCTTTCTTGGACTAGAATGATATGATATAATTTTTTTCTTTTGAGTGTTGAAATGCTCATATAGAGGACTCTCTCTGGTATAATTTATTTTGGGACTGATAAGATATTTTAAACTTATTCATAATTAGTAACCTGTGAAAATGAAGAAATGGCTCTACTATGTATTTTGCAGAAGTGATTCTATTCCTCCATGTAAAATTGTAGGCATGTGCTTATAAAAAATAACCACTGTCAGGTGTACTACTTTATTTTCCCCCAGGCTGATTAACAATCACTGGCCTTGGAAAGATTGATAGTTAAATGCCATCTTTGGCCTGGTTTTTGCCTTGAGTTCCCTCCGGGTATTGTTTGAGCATTTTTCGTACAGAGTTAATTGAGGAGACTATATCAGTGCATTTCTTTTCTTGAAAATCTTGTTGTGCTGAAGAGGACAGTTGATTGCAAGCTCTGCCCTTCTCTTAGCTGCCTGTGAGTTCCTCAAATCTCAAAGCTTACAAATTAGTGAAGCTTAGTGATTTGTTTTAGGCATTTAGCTACAGGATTTGCTGCTCTAAAAGTCATTTTTTCCTATGCTTTTTTTGAATGCGGTTATTGTGCCATATAGTATAACCCTGTACCATTCCAGCTATTGTGTGATTGATACAGAAACTGCTTCGATAGGAAACCATTTCAAGAGAGAACAGGAAAGGTATTATATTCAGCTGTAGTGCCATGCATTTCTAAGCAGCTGATGTTTTCTTTAACTGATAACCACCCCACAAATTTTCAGAGGCAACTGACTCTTTAGGACTTTAACTCTTAATTCAGTCTAGCTGCAAGAGCAGTTGCTTGAAATTCATTATGCATTCACATTTCACAATTGGGAATTCACTAATTCTGTAGTATAACTGTTGATATTCTATTTAAAGCCAGATCTCTTTATTTTAAAAACATGGAGAAGCATTGATTTTGTGAGTTCCTTTTCTAATTAGTGAGTTCTTAATACCTGAGCCAAGTACTTGAAACTGGCAGGATATGACTTTTTGCACATCAAAAATTGTAATAGATCGGGTGTGGTGGCACACGCTTGTAATCCCAATACTTTGGGAGGCAGAGACCAGAGGATCCGGGTTCGTGGCCAGCCTCAGCTCGCGCGTGCGCGCGCGCTTTCTCTCTCTCTCTCACTCTCTCTCTCCCTGTCTCTTTCTCTCTCTCCCTGTCTCTCTCTCTCTCTCTACTTAGTGAGGCCCTCTGCAACTTCGTGAGACCTGGTTTCAAAATAAAGTATAAAAAATAGTGCCGGGGGTGTAGTGTGGAGGTAGAACGCCCCTGCGTTCAATCCCCGGTACCACACACACACAAAAAAAATTGTAATAGTATTGTTAAAGTGGTGTGAGCTGTCATGCCTTTTGTAAGCAAATATTTTAAATTAAACTGCAAGCCTTTGTGAAAGAAAAGAGTAAAAGATGAGTCAAGTCCAAGTTCAGAAGTGTTTAATAGATTTTATGTTTTTACTATTTCACACATTTGATGCCATATTTGGGAATACTTACAGAATATAGTACACCCGCTTTTTATGTCTTGCTCCACTTCCAATTTTTGCATTTTATGATACCTTAGATGCATGCTCTATTTTGGGTTAAGGAGGACAATTACTTAATCTTTGAAGTATAAAATTATATACCTACCATGTCAATACATCCATATGTTATGACATATAACTGAATAATATGTAATATAAGTAATTAACGATATTTTAATTGAGTGTCTATAAAAGTTGGAATAGACATTCTTAAAATAAAAGGTGAAACATACATATATCTGAAAATGCCATTTAAGTGCCTTTGGTTGTGACAAAAGTTAAATTCGAGATTTTCTTGAAGATTTTTCTGAATCTAAGAATATTTTCTGGTAGCTTAAGTATTGACTACTTCTCATTCATTTTACATAGCTGTCATCTTCCAAACAATTATTATGTTGTAGAGGTTTTCACATTATTAATGAAAGACTCAGCCCTTCTACTGATGAAAAATTATTGGCAAAGCAAATAATGAAAAATAGTAAGGCGGCCTTCCAACATGCTCCTCTGCTCTGCCCTGGGGGACTGAACCTGAGGTTGCATGGGCAGGTGCAAACGTGTTGGCCTGCTCATAATCTTAGCCTAGAGAAATAAGCAGAATCAGCAGGAATAAATTCACTGTTATCACAGGGGGATCAAAGGTTCCCTGATCATGGGAATTAGTGGGACAGATCAAGGCAGAATCTGTCCCAACCTATGCACTATGCCTGTCATAGACTGGCTCCCCTTGGGAAGATGTACATGCGGGTAGATTATTAGGGAGTACTCCAGGAAAGAATATCTTTAAGAGAAAGAGAGAGTCCAGGGTGAGTAAAGGGTGTGGGTGAACTCTGACCTAGTTGTAATAGTACCCTAAGCTGAGTGGATGGGGTACTGTGAAGCTTGGATGAACCTTCAGAGATATCTCAGATAAAGGAGAGTTTTTTATATCTTTATCTACCAATTGTTGTGTACAAGTTTCTCTGAGGAGTAGGCAATATCTCTGAGTGAGTAGGATACCTTTGATTGAAGGCAAATTCTGAAAGTAACTCAAGTCAGTATGTAACATTCTTGGAGGTTGGGAGAGTGAACATCTTCATGCAGAAGGGGTTCTTGATGACATACCTCTTCTTCTAGACTTCACCCCATTGTTGCTCATATTGGCATGCTTATAGGAGGTCATCTCTCTTGAAATCTGGTCATCCAGAAGTAGTTCCCTTTTCTTTGGGAATCATATTTGTGGGACCTGGCCCATGCCTGGTCTCAGAACCATGACTGATACTCATCATCCTCCTTCTCCACTGGCCCTTATAGATTCCCTTACTCTCAGCTAGTGATTCTGATGGACTAGGTGTAGACCTCGATGGCCTAGATGGAGTGACCCTGGAGGGCCTGAGATCCTGGTCACCATGCCCTTCTCAGGCCACAGCTGATGCATTTGTCAATTGTTTAGTTGGAACTGGGAAAGGAAACATGAACAGATAATTAAATGGTTCATCTGGGTGCCATAAATCTTCTCCCCTACTCTCATTACATGGCAGGGGTGCTGCATCCTACGAACAATTAGGGCTACTTATTCCTGCCAAGAAGAAAACTTTTTTTTCCCTGAATGCCTTTTGTATAAAAAGCCCAAAGTGAACAGGTGACAGCTGTCATAGAAATTTGAGACTTTTGCTGTTGCCCCTGAGGGAAGTGTTCTCACTCTGGGAACCAAGACATCTCAGTTAAATAGAGCCCAGAATTCTAAGAACAGGAAGTGCAGATACTCTCTGTGGCTCTCTGGAAGGTAACTGAGGGCCATGTATACTTCCAGCATATCACATCTCTAAGCTGTTGTATCATCCGCACCTTTGAAAGACTGCTCTAACATTCTATCAGACCATCAGTGTTTGGGCAACACATGATGTACTGGACCCAGTGGATTCCATGACCATACCCACTGCTGTGCTTTTTTATTTTTTCTCTTTAGTGAATTACTTGAGTAAGTACAATTTTATGAGAGAGCTTGTTTTGGTGAATCACATATTCAAAAGTCCTCGAGTTGAGGTCTGGGGCCCTCTAGACAGGAAAGATAAAATCATACCCAGAATATGTGCCAGTTCCAATCAAAAAGAATGTCTGCTTTTACTATGTAAGTCCAGCATACTCAATAGCAACCAAAGGGCTGGTTAGTCTGTTTGAGGAATGGTGTATGTCAGGTTCTTTTTTTCTAGCAGGTTGGACATTTAGTAGCAGCTCTGACTAAGCCAGCTTGGACAAATGGGAGCTTGCTATTCAATGTGTGAACAATGTGCACATGTCCCACTGTGGCTTCTCCCTATTCGTACCCAGTAAACCAACATTGGGATGGTTGATGGCAAGTTGACTGATGTCAATTGGTCGAATCATTCTGTGTGCTTAGTTATTTATGGATTTATTCTAATTAATTGCTGTGTAACAAGCCACCCCAATGTAGTGGTATAAAACAGACATATTCATGGATTCTCTGGGCCAAGAATTCATACATGGTATAGTTAGAATGGCTAATCTTGCCCCATAATTTTTGGGCCCTCACCTGGGAAGACTTGAAGGTGGAGAGTGACTTCACATCAGGAGGCTGAAGGCATCTTTAGTCACCTGGGTGGCAGCTAAGATTCTGGTTGACACCTGGGGCCTCCACAGGGTTGGTAGGGGGAAGACTTAACTGTGGCCTCTCCATATGAGTTCTCCTGTGGTTGGGTTTCTCCACAGCATGGTGTCAGGTTCCTAAGATTAAGTGTCCTGAAGGGATAGAGACAGTTTCTTGGGTCTTGCCTTAGAAGTAACAGGTATCTACTCTATGGTACTCTGTTATTTAAGGCAGAGACAGAGGTCTACACAAGTTAAAAAACAAGGGTTTATAGGTACCATCACTTGGTGTGTCAAGTTCACATTTGAAGGGGGACTTGTGGAACTTGAGAAATTATTTCAGCCTTTATTAAATACAGTCTGCCACATGCCTCTTTCATGGTAGATACTCTTTTGGAGGCAATGACATGAAATAAAAGTTGGCCTACTTTGGGCCCATTTCCATAGGACACATATTTTCATGTCTTTCCCCTTCCCGAGTTCCTGTTGCTCATCTTCTGCTGTTTCTCTTTTCAGACCTCCAACCAACAACCAGCAAAGCTATTCACTGCTGCCAAAGAAGCTTCATATTTTCTTACTTCAGCCACTTTTCCTTCTATACAAAATATGTGATCCCTGAAGTTCTGACCTTTGGGTGTATTTTCCTCCCTTGCTGTCTTTGAAGGCACCCTTTAGTGGGGCTGCAGGGCAGGACCATGTAGTCATGAGTATGAGTTGAGGGAAGTGAGTCAGGGTACACATAGGGTCTAGACCATTTCTGTATGTAGCTTTCATATACATTCTCTTTCTACTTACACTCAGTCTCATATGTACCATTTTCATCTAATAATGGATTGCTATAGGACCTCCTGGATCTTATGAATTGGCTGACAGAAGCTAGCTTGTAATGAATAGTTTTGGCAACATGGTCTCTTAATAGCTTATTTAATGCCTAAACAAGGGCTCAGTAGTACACCATAAACTGTTTTTCAAATGATTTGTAATTCTCTATTGCAAATGGCCTGAGCTTGCTCAAAAACCTTAGGTGTTTATGTTGTGATTTTCCTACTGGGGTTTTCCATAAACTCTGCCTTCTGTTTTGTCCTACCCAAAATACTTCTAATATCACAATTTGTGGGGGCATCTGACCCAAGCTGCTGGATTTCTTCTGTGGCACCTGTACCTTGTACAAAGCCTTTGACTGCCATTGGCCTCATCCCCCACCAGCATCCTTCTGTGGCACACAGTAAATAAGACAGAGTAGTATTCCCAGGATGGTGTGTTCTTTGTTGAATCCAATGAGGTCTGCTAGGGAGTGAGCTTCCTTTTTGTGATGGGCAATATGAGATGCAATAATGTGTTCTTTCCTTTGGAAGGGTTGTCTTCACATGACTTAGGACTTAGACTCCTAAGATGAGGTGTTTATTTTTCTGTCCTGTGAGCATTTGTGCCTTACCAATGCTCCCAAAGTACTTGTCCCTTTTTGTTTATCTGTTCACTTTATGGATATCCTTGACATAATGGAGTGTGATGTTCTTTATAATATCCAGTAAGTTCATATTCTTTCAGACTATGTTGTGGCAGAAGACATTAATAGTTATCAAGGTCATAGGTCAGGAGGGTGGATGTATATTGCCCTTTGTCCTCATGTAAATGAGAACTGCTTCTAATTCCCCTTCTTCATAGACATGGGCGAGAATGCTTTTGCTAGATCAATTGCCCCGTTTGATGACCTAAAATTGTATTAATTTATGCTAACAAATATACCACAATTAGCTAAGTACCTGAAGCTGGGGTTCTAGTTAGTTAAATTGTCTTAGTCCAGTCTCAACTTCAGGCGTCCATCTGGTTGTTGTATCCATAGGATTGGTGAAAAAAAATGGAGGATATACAGGGACTACACCTTCTTATTTAGATCTTTATGGGTGGTACTAACATCTTCCATTACTCCTTGAATGCAGTATTGTGTGTTGATTTGCTGTCTTGTCTTAATCCATTAAGTCCCATCATCCCAGATGTGGGTCACCTATACAAACTTAAAATGAGCACCAAATATACCACTTATGGTAACCTTTGAAATAAGTATTATGATTTTTGTATGTCTATTCTTATCAGAAAATAGGTGAGTGAGTAATACATTTATATATATGCATGCATTTGAAAATTATATAAAGGATATATAAACTCTAGATTATGATTTTTAATTCATTTTAATGCACCTGTGCCAATTTTATTGAAATATTCACATAATTAAAAACTTAGGGCTTATGGGGTTAAGGCAGGACAATAAGTAATTTCGAGGAGCCCCTCACCCTAGCTACTACTTCGACTGCATAGCTTCTTATGATAATTTTGCCAAGTTGTTTCTTTGAGTTTAGAACCTCAAGTGGCCTCTGTTATTTAGGGATCCTATAATTCTCTGTCTTCTACCAGGGAATCCATTTCTGTAATATCTCCTGATGTCAGTCTTGGCCTCAGCAATGTGGAGATCCCAGTTGCTAAGGCACACATAGTCAGCTGGTAAGTTTTCTTCCTTAAGGAGTATATATATTCAAGTTTCCATTTCTCTTAATCTTTAAAAAATATTCCTCAGTCACTGTTATGACAATAGTGTACTATTTGGTCTGGTTAAGCCCATTTTCTAGGGATCCTAGTGATAACAAAACAACATTCAAACTCTACCCTGCCAGTAACCAGTTGCTTTGGCAAAATTAAAGAATGCTCTATTGTCAGATATTGTATTTCTACATCTTGCCAATCTCATGTTTCAGTTCCAAAGTGGTCATCATAGCCTGAATTATGCCCTGCCCCCCCAATTTATGGGTTGAAGCCCTAACCCCCAATTAACTATATTTAGATGTAGAGCTTCTAAGGAAGTAATTAAGATTAAATGAGGGCATAGGGTATGGACTTAATCCAGGGGACTGATGTCCTCATAAGAAGAGGAAGAGACAACAGGATAGTAAGCACACAGAGGAAAGGCCATGTGAGTACAGAGAGAAGACAGACAATTGAAAGCCAGGGGAGAGGCCTTTGGAGAAACCAATCTTGCTGGCACCTTGGGCTCAGACTTCCAATCTCCAGAATTGTGGGAGAATAAATTTCCATTATTTACGCGACCCACTCTGTGGCATTTTGTTAGGAAACCTTAGCAGATTAATACTAGAATAGGTAACTGAAAAGTGATTATAATAACACATATCCTTACTACGAATAAAATTTCTAGTTTTTTACATTTTTCAATTCCCTTTTCTACTACATCCCAAGCTATTTCTGGCATTTCTGTTCCAACTAGTAAGGGATGTCATTTATAACCAAAGTTTGCCAGTCAGAGCCATACTATCTCACAGTTTCCTGGGGTCCTCACCAGGTGTTATTAAATCCTGTATCCTGAGATGGTACTCCCACATCAAAGAACCTTACCTTATCTATCTTTATGTCCCTTCCCATCTTAATCAAACACCCTCAAAGTCCATCTTTTATATACTCTTTCTACTCCTGCTGGTTCTAATTGGACAACTCCTCCTCCTTCAGAGTGTATTCTCCTTTCTTTCTGGAAATCTTAGCAACTTTGTGGATGGGGAATGTTGTAACTTATGCTTGGTTACTGGTTTGGATACCAGTGCATGAATTGGGTATAGACTCTAAGGTTAAGATGTATTGTTTAGCTTGGCGGAGGTCTCTGCATCTCAGTGAACTCACTCAACTTCATGTTCCATTCCCCATTGACCCGGTATGCTCAGAATTGGTTCCGAAGTTATTCTACTGGCACATGCCGCCTAGGTTGTGTGGCTTCTTTGGGATATTGTCCCTTTCCTCCCTTTGGAAGCTCAGTGCTTCCCCAGTCAGTTGCGACTTTCCCCTAGTTATTGGCCTATTGGCCAGGAGAGGAGGTGATGACAGAGCTGGTGTGGGGCTCATTGTCTTACAGGGAAGAGTCATCCACTGTGTTTTCAAGCCAGGGGAAGCAGGAAGCACTAGTCTCCTACAGGGAGGAGACTTCTGCAGGCAAACAGTCCAGGGGAACCTGGTGATCAAGACTTTCCAGTATATCATATCAGGATGTTCTTTTCCTAAATCTCCATGTCTCCACATCTTCCCAATTTAGGTCCTTTAATGTAACTGACTTTGTGGGTACATTCAACTATACCCAGAGTCCTTGCTCTTATAATTAAGTTATGCATCTGATCCTAAGGATTTTTTAACCTCTGTTCTTTGTAGAGATGAGATTCTTTTCATTTTTTTTTTTTTTGCGGTACCGGGGATTGAACCCAGGGGCGTTCTACCTCCGCGCTATACCCCCAGCCCTATTTTTTATACTTTATTTTGAAACCGGGTCTCACGAAGTTGCAGAGGGCCTCACTAGGTAGAGAGAGAGAGAGAGAGAGAGAGAGAGAGAGAGAGAGACAGGGAGAGAGAGAGAGAGAGAGAGAGAGAACTGAGGCTGGCCGCGAACCAGGATCCTCCAGTCTCCGCCTCCCAAAGTACTGGGATTATAAGCGTGCGCCACCATGCCCGGCAATTCTTTTCATTTATTGACAGGGAAGTTCTTTGGCAATCATGTGTTACCTTAAATTAATGACTGTATTAGTTTTCCATTGCTGTTGTAACAGATTATCACAAATGTAGGTATTTATTTATTTATTTATTTATTTATTTATTTATTTGCAGTACCGGGGATTGAACACAGGGGCGTTCTACCTCCGCGCTACACCCCCAGCCCTATTTTTTATACTTTATTTTGAAACCAGGTCTCACGAAGTTGTGGAGGGC
This sequence comes from Glis glis, assembly GCA_004027185.1. Lineage (NCBI taxonomy): Eukaryota > Metazoa > Chordata > Mammalia > Rodentia > Gliridae > Glis > Glis glis. The sequence continues at coordinate 46,543 of PVJS01000751.1, forward strand.
TTCACTAAGGAGAAAGAGAGAGAGAGATAGGGAGAGAGAGCGAGAGAGCTGAGGCTGGCCTCGAACCCAGATCCTCCGGTCTCCACCTCCCAAAGTACTGGGATTACAAGCATGCACCACCACGCCCGGCACAAATGTAGGTATTTAAAGCAATACAAATCCTCTTACAGATTTGTACATCAGAAGTCATGCATGGATCTCATTGGACTAAAACCAAGGGGTCAGCAGGGCTGCCTGTTTTTCCAGAAGCTCTAGGGGAGAAGCCATTCCTTGCCCTCCCCAACTTCTGTAGGCTACCTTATATGTTTTGCCTAATGGCCTATGCTTTCCCATACTCAAAGCAAGCAACATTGCAGCTCCCTGAGCCTTTCATCCATACACATATATCCTTTTGTTTCTCGCCTTCTTCCTCTGCTTCTACTTTCAAGAGACTTTTTGAGTACTTTGGATATTCTATTTTAAGCACAGCTGATTGACAACCTTAATTCTTCTTTGCTATGAAATCTAACATATTCACACTTTCCAGGGATTGGGACATGGACAGTTTTTCTTTCTTTCTTTTCTTTTTTTTTTGTAGAGGGGAGGTGGTGCATTATTCTCCTTACTACAGTAATTAATCTATTTCAAATTTCCATTATCTTTCTCACATACATGGGTAACCACCCTAAATAACTAATTATTGCATCCTCCAACCTCTCAAACACCTGGGACCTTGCAAATGCCTTCCTCTGGCACCATCCCAGTTCACCTAGGGAAGGCATGGGATTACATGAAGCTCAAACAGTCTCAGTCAGAAATCTCAGCAAAACTTCAGGAAAGAACTATTGCTTCCACAGCATTCCTTGATGAATGAAGTGTATTCTCTTGGGAAATTCATTGCTACTGCCTTGTACCTGTATTTTGAGTTTCTTGTGTTCTGTAGGAAATAGGTCTTTGTATTTTAGAGAACCCCAGCTGTGGCAATTTCAGATCTTCTGTGGTGAGAATTATGTCCTATCCAGGATTCTTATTGGATATTAAGGTTCTGCCAGGATAGTGCTCATACTCACCAGTGGCTTCACAAATTATTTTTGGAAGTTAGAAGGATGAAAACGGAGAAAAGATGGCCCATCAGGAAGTACCTTCTCCTCTTCAGCCTGAATCGAGCTTAGACTTCCAGTTACTTCTCTGTGGTATGATAAGAATCTAGGCTATACATGCCTACTCTGGGGACTTTGAAATCTTGATTTCTGAGTCTGAGCTATAGTTCTTATTCAGGTTTTACATTTTTGAAGAGATTTAAATCGACATAATTCCTTTCCATTATCAATCAACTATCAATTACTGGTTAAATTATATATATTATGTATATGATACATATATGTATATATTGTGTGCCTATATAATGTATATATGTATATATTTGTGTATGTGTGATATTGGATGGATCTTTTCAATTTTAAAAATCATTAAAGAATTATAAGTTCCTATTTTCTTACCCAACATCTATTTGCCTGTTTTGCTGATGTTTTACAATAGTTGTTTTACTTCAGGAAATATTTTAATAAATTCTGAAACAATTTTAATGTCATCTTTAAGAGTTTGTTACATGTGAATCAAATTTTAATTCTATTTAAGAACATACAGCTATTATAAAAGTTGAATAAAGTAATATTTGTAGATAAAGGAAAATTACTTTTGATTTTTTCCACCACTGGAGTTAGTCTCATTTATAGAAAATTTATGAACATTCATGTGTTAGCTGATACTTTTATTGCTTGTTATGTATGTATAATGAAAGTTCAGGTTTCTCTGTGAATAATTTATAAGGTCTCTATAAAATTTTGTTCTCAGGAATAATAGATGAGAGGAATATTGGCCATGTTTAAGTTCTCTGTAAATAACCTTCTTTATTCCAAAAGAATTTGAGATGTTCCAGTGATACTTTATGGTAAAAGAAAACAATAATACTGTCTAAGAGAGAACTTTATTTGATATACAATGCTTCTCTATATCTTTTGCTAGTTCATCCTCTTCTCCTTAGTCACCAGGCAATAATGATGCTCAGGGGTCTGTCCTTGTCCTTTTTTTTCTAAAGGAACACCTCTTGCCTTCGGCAGTTTAAATGCCATCTCTGTCTGATAACTTTCAAACTTATACTCCTTCTCTGGTCTTTGTTCTGAGTTCCAGACCAGTATGTCCACTGCTTCTTTCACATTTCCACTCAGTGGACTCAAAGACATCAAAGTTAACATATCAGAAGACAGAGTCTTCATTTGCCTTTAAATCTTTTCCCTTCATCCTCCCCCTTCTCATTAAACATCCCAGGACTACACAGTTGTTCTGCCATCCACTTGGAAGACCTGCTCACCACTGCCCTTTCTTTTATGCCCTTAAAACCAGTCCATCACTTGTCTTGCAGATCAGTCCTGAAAAACAGGCATTGGAGATGCCACTGCCACCATCCTGGCCCATGCCACTTTCATCTTGTTCCTGTGAGTGCAGTGGTCTCTCATCTCCCCATCTCCTATTTGAACATCCCTTCACATAATCCATACATACATCTATACATTGAGCCCACATGACTTTTAAAAGATAGAGAACATTATTCCTCTGCTTTTAAAAACTATTAAGTGGTTTCCCACTTTTCTGAAGATAAGTTTAAAACTGTGTTATCATCCCCCTGCATTCTAGATGGGGCTCCTTTTTATCTTTTCATTCTCATTTTAAATTGCTTCTCCCCTATTTAAAATAAGACTTGCAGTTTTTATTTCATTTCATAAGAGCTATAAACTTTTTCTGGCCTCAGAATTTTTGTGCATGCCTAGCCATTGTTCTGAAATTTTCTGTCCTGTGTTAGGGTTCTCTGAAGAAAAGAGTCAATATATACAATGCATGTGTGTATGTGTGTGTGTGTGTGTGTGTGTGTGTGTGTGTGTGTAAATAAGTAATTATCTCATGCAATTTTAGAAGCTGGCTAGTCCCAAGATCTTGCATTTGGAAAGCTGGAGACCCAGGACAGCTGATAGTGTCAGTCTAGTCAGAAGACTGGCAAGCTACGGACCCAGAAAGAGCTGATGTCTAAGTCGAGTCCAAAGGTAGGGGGAAAGCCATGTCCCATCTAAAAAACAGACAGGCAAGAGGAATTCTGTCTTATTTGGGAGAGAGTCAACCTTCTTTGTCCTATTCAGGCCTTCAGCAGATTGGATGAGGCCCACCCACATTAGACAGGCTGTGCGCTCTACTCAGGCTTTTTGTGCAAATGTCAAATGCATTCCTGGCAGAAACACCTAGAATAAATTTTTACCAAATATCTGGGTACCCTGTTATCCAGGGATGTTTACACATAGAATTAACAATAATTAATGCTCCCCACCCCTTCCAGTTTAATTCACCCTGGGTTTTCAATTATCAGATTAAAAATAGAGCAGCCTACCATTTAAGTTTAAAACCACTATTGATCCTCTCAGAGTATCATATTTTTTCGCTGAGTACTTTTCACAGTTTAAGTTTGTTACATATCTATGAAATGTGTTTGTTGTGCATCTTTTCCACTAAATTGTTCACCACGTGTGCTTAGAGCACTTAGTACTTCACCTCATATAACACATTTATTTTGCTAGAGCTGAGGAATCATTGGGTGGATCCCCGAACAAACTCCGTTTGCCAATGACCTTTGGAGAAGTCATTAAAGCCTCAACATAAAAGGATAGAAGGAAAGTTTTCTAGTATTGTTACCATTTTCTTCATTTTCTTCTTCATTCATTAAGAACAAATTACCTTATATGTCTTTTTGGGGAAAATACAAAGTTACTTAGAATCACTATGACTTTGGAAACAATGGTTGAATTATTCAGTGTACATACAAATATTTCATATGACTAACTTTTGGTATTTCTTAAATGTATTGATATTACTAAATAATCAAGTGCTCTAAATATAATACATGAGGCCAAAATACATAAATAAACCATCATTTAAAATGTTAATATGTTATAATTGTTAATAGTATTTTTATAGATAAAATACACTATCTTTTCTCCGTTTTTATTTGCATTCTAAAGAAGAAATGTCTGAATATGGTTAATAAAGCAATGTTGAACATACACAAAGAAATCACAAAAGTAAGTAATTTTATGAATTTCATTTTATGACTACTTCAGTTAGGTCGAAATACACTTCCAAAATGTATTTTGCTGAGACTACTGTGTGATTTTATTTATTCAATCTTGTTCCATCTAGAAAATGCATTTACTTCCCATTTTTGGTACCCTGTCTGCGATTGATCTTTTTCTAACTATACCAACTTGGTCAGATCTAATTCTTTAAAGCTGAGCACTTTTTTTTATAGTTGTATTTCAGTGCCTTATGGTTTAGTACTTAATTTCTCTTTTTATTTTTGGTTATAATTGTTCACTGAGTAAGCCATTAATAAACATTATGAACATAACATGGTACTATCTAGACATTTAGGAAATATTCAAAGAATTGTAAGAATGGCTTTTGTCTTTAGATAACATATGCTGTCATTGAAGAGACAAGGAAATTTATAACTATGCCCATAGTAATACCATTTACTGAGAATGTTCTATGTTACAAGCACTTTATTTCATAAATTCTGAAAATATTCCCTTTTAACAGTATCCCAACATTCACATGAAGAGCTGAGCCTCCATAGACTGCATAATTTGTGAAAAATTATATAGCTTATAAATGTAAAAGTCCAGATAAGAAGCCAGAGTGTCTAACTCCACAATCTGTATTCCTGTCTCTTAATATAACATCATGACATAGGCAGATAATCTGAAGATTCTCATGAAATCCAATTTGAAGTTGTGTGTATGGGAGCACACAATTTGAAGTAGCTACACAGTTTATTGTGGTTGTATTATAGGCTGTAAAAATATGTTTGTTAATCATAATATTATTTTTTAGAATTGAAAAGAAAATTAATGATGGCAAAATACTATAATGTTTATCACTGATTCTGTATCTTCTAATATTTCATGTTCAATGTTCTAAAATTACTGAAACTACTATAAAACACCACACACCTTTGGTACATATGGATATTGCATTTCTGTTATTTTGTTCATGGAGAAAAGAGGCAAGAAAGTCACCCTACCACTCCAATATTACTCTGCTGTATAGAATAGATAAATTAAGTGCCAACATGAGTAATGTGACTGCTTTTGTCCACAAAAGGAGATAAGCATTGTCTGCCATGTTTATAATAGGTTAAAGTTAGTTTCTCCATTTAGGTTTTAGTCTAGAATGAGAAGTCGTACGATATCTAGTCCATGAGCCAAACAGTGAAGTGAAATTACATTTTAAAGGAATTATAATATCTTTACCTTATTAGCTTATATCTAGCATTTACATACTATTATTAGTTAATACATACTATTATTAGATAATACTACTATTATCTAGCGTTAATACTTATATTAAACAGAAAGTCATCCCCAAAATGGCATTATAAAGATGCATACTATGCAATAAAATTCATAATTCATTTGAAATAGGCCATAGATGTGATACTGCTGATAATAGAAAACTTTTAAAGCAGATTACATAAGGCAAGGCTTCAGAAAGTATCTACAGACTTAAAATAACCTTGAACAATTAAAATTTGAGAGTAAAAATATTTTCACAATATGAAGCAACTGTGTTCAATCCCCAGGTAAACCAGAAAAAAATCTTCCTGGCTTATGAGTGGCATGTATTTTGGCAATGAATGGGACATTTACATGTTCATTTGAGATATTAGGACACAGTATATAGTACTAGAGCTAGAGATTAGTCTAAATAATACTTGCTGTAGATAGTCACTTCCTAGGAGAGGACAGTGTGCTTCTTTAGTAACTCAGCTCTTGGATATTTATGTAAATCACAGTGCAGTAGAATACCTCTAAAGAGTTGAGTTGAACTTGGTCCAGTGGATACAGAAAATTTAAACACTATATATAGTTCTATTAATATACACTAAAGAACCAGTAGACTTAGAGAGCTAGTAAGCCTCAAATTCAAATTTCAAATTCATGAGCAATCTCATTTCACATAACATCTCTCTGTGATCTGATTAATCCCTAAAATCCTTCAAATCAAACTCCCACCTCATATTTGTTGAGCATGTATCAGACTTTATGGTAAGGGTTGTAGGGAATGTAAAAATGTTTAATAAAATTTTGATATAGTGTATATATTTACAACTTGATATTTCAATTGAGCAAGCTTCACTAGTGAAAGTTTGTTTCAAGTTCATGAAACAGAAAAATTACCCTCACCTTTTACTTTGGATGTTACTGTTAATTTGTTCTGAGACAATGGACTACTACATAGTTATAGTTTGGTAACATTTTGTTTTGAGCAGTTCATTTTTGTTAGTGCTGGTACTGAATATATGAAAACAGAAATATTGTATAATAACAAAACAAAAGTGTTTACCTTGAATTATAAGAATTGTGTGTGAATATGCAGAAATTTAACTTATATTATTAACATTAATTTAATTTATATTTTTAAGATTAAATTATGTTGTTTTTATAAAATGACATATTTGTTTCTTATTGCTGCTATAAGAAATTAAGCAGTTTAAAGCAACTAAATATGTTATGGTTCTGGAGGTTGGGAAACCTGAAATGGGTCTTATGGGCTAAAATCAACCTATTTGCAGGGCTATTATGCAGGAGCTCTGAGAGAATCTGTTTTATTTCCTTTTCCGGTATATAAAGACTGCTTGTGCTATTTGGCTCATGGCCCTTTCCTTTATCTTCAAAGCCAGCAGATTAGCATTTTCAAATCTTTCACCTACTCTGAAACTCCTTTCTAATTTTTATGAGAACCTCTGTATTCCATTGAACCCCCAGATAATCCAGGGTAATCTTCACATCTCAAAATCTTTAACTTAATCATAACTTCAAATTCCCTTTCTCCACATAAAGCAATACATTGACAATTATCAGGGATTCAGATGTGGACGTATTTCAGGGACCTTATTCTGTCAACCAGGCCAGATTCTAGTATATGAAATAACTGTTTTCTTATTAAAACATATCTATATTTATTTTATTGCACATGTATAGATGCTCTAAGGAAATAATTTAAAATCAGCTATGAGAAAATTCACCTTCTCTACACTCTGATCCACTGAGTGACCTTTTAATGGTTCATTTCCTTCTTCTCACTATGTAAATTATACCAAACAAGGAGAGGGTTCAGTCATGAGCTGTAGGCGATTACTGTATTAAAAAAATAAATTTATTTAATCAGTTACTTTCACAGTTTTTTTTCCATTTAATAAAGAAGAGTGGAGAAGCTAAGCTATTACATTTTTATTTTAGCACTGGTTGTTCCCAAGTTTATTTTTGTGTGTAGAATGAAAACGTAAAAAATTTCATTATTCAATCAAAAGATTATTATTGTATAAAGAAAATGTCAATCAAATTATGACTTCTTGATATTTTTATATACATAGCAGAACTTTTAAATAGACATTAAGAGTTCCCTTCAGGTAGGTTAACAGTTGGTAGCTGTTTGCTTTTCTATATTTGAACTGCTAGTGATAAAAAGATGCAAGCTTTCATTTCAATAACTAAGATGCAATTCTCTTGCATATAAACTACTTCTAGGAGATTAGTATTGAGGAACTATTGGGAAACAATTGTCATTTCCTATTCCCTTCAGTAACTTCCCTATAGCTAACCTAATGGCCTTGGAGAAATCAATGATTTGCATATTCATTTCCCAAAATGGTGAATGTTAGTGATTGACAAGAAGCACCATAGATGCTGAAACAGTCTGCTTATTAAATGTTTTCAACTTTTTTTATATATATATTCATTTATTGGTGCATTGTAATTATACATTTTGATAAGTGTCAGGGTAGCAGAATCATACATGCACACATTGCTAATTTAGCCCTCCCTCAAATCCCACCCTATTCCCTCTCCCCTCCTTTTCGTGCTCAGCATAGTGATTGAGTCTTATAAGTTTGTGTATATACATCATGTGCTTAAATATGTTTCCCTCCACCCCCCTCCCAACTCCCTCAGATCGTCTTCTTTGTTCATCTAAAGTTTTCTTCTTTGTCTGGAGTCCCTTCTAAGTCCCATTCTCCCTAGCTTCCACATATTAGGGAGAACATCTGACTTTTCACTCTTTGTGACTGACTAATCTCACTTAGCATAATGTTCTCTAGTTCTTTCCATTTCCCTGCAAATGATGTAATTTTGTTCTTCTTTATGGCTGCGTAAAATTCCATTGTGTACATATCCCATAGTCTTGTAATCCATTCATCTATAGATGGACACCTTGGCTGGTTCTAAAGTTTGGCAATTGTGAATTGTGCAGCAATAAACATAGATGCACATACATTAGTCTGGTAGTTTGGTTTCAGATATTTTGGGTAGATGCCTAGGCATGGTATTGCTGGGTCATACGGTAGGTTCATTCCCATTCTTCTTTTTTTTTAATTAATTAATTAATTTTTTTATATTTTTTATGTTTTTATTGGTGCATTGTAGTCTCATATCACAATGAGTATCAGTTTGGTGTTAACATACATGCACACAGCTCTTGGTGTCCCTCCCCCCCGCCTCCCCCCCGTCTCCCCCCCCCACATGTAGCACTGAGAATGATGTTGGTATAATCTCATATATACACATTGTTTATGACAGTAATTCCATAGATTCGCTTCTTTCTTACCCTTACCCTTCCCTTGTACCCCTTCCCATCCTCCACACTGTTTTCCAAAGTTGTTGCACTAATTTGCAATCCCACCAACAGTGTATTAGAGTTCCTACTTCACCACATCCTCACCAGCATTTGTTGTTATTTGTGTTTTTAATGATTGCCATTCTAATTGGGGTTAGGTGAAATCTCAGGGTAGTTTTGATTTGCATCTCTCTGACTGCTAATGATGTTGAACATTTTTTCATACATGTATTATCCATTTGTATTTCTTCTTCTGTGATGTGTCTATTTAGTTCACTTGCCCATTTTTTGATTGGGTTATTTGTTTTTTAGTGATGATTTTTTTAAGTTCTCTTTATATTCTAGATATTAGTCCTCTATCAGAAGAGGAGCTGGCAGAAATCTCCCATTCTGTTGGCTCTCTGTTGATGATCTTGATTGTTTCCTTTGCTACACAAAAGCTTTTCATTTTAATGCAATCCCATGTATTGATCCTCATTTTAATTTCCTGTGCCTTTGGGGTCTTGTTGAGGAAGTCTTTACCTGTGCCTATGTGTTGAAGTGTTAGACCTATGCCCTCTTTAAGTAGCTGTAAAGTCTCTGGTCTCATTTCTAGGTCTTTGATCCATCTCGAATTAACTCTTCTACAAGGTGAGAAAGTGGAGTTTATTTCTATTTTTCTGCATATGGTTAGCCAGTTTTGCCAGCACCATTTGTTGAAGAGGCTATTTTTTTCCCAGTGGATGTTTTTAGCCCCTTTGTCAAAAATCAATTGGCTGTAGGTATGTGGATTTGTTTTGGAGTCTTCTATTCTGCTCCATTGGTCTATGTGTCTGCTT